>JAYDZE010135027.1:0-22924 GCA_034509125.1 Monilaria moniliformis
ATCTTAATATACTATTATGATGCCTAACGTTTCAATTAAATCTCCTCCATTAATTATTAAATCCAATGGTAGATATGGGTTCTTAGTTATGCATAAGGGTATTGGTTTTACCCTAATGCAACCCTATATATATATATATATATATATATATATATATATACACTGTGTATGCGTGTGTCGTATATGGGATGCAAGGGCGACGAAATTGAAGCGGAAAGAAGAAGCAGAAGCCGGTGGTGACGGTCGCGCGACAGCTGCACAGTATGGTGGTTGCAGAGGTGAAGATCGAGAAGAAGGGAATATATATGTGTGGGTGCGCGTCTCGGTGTAAGTGCAGGGAGAGACGACTGACGGGAAGGAAAATATATTCGGTGGCTGGCGGCATTCGGTGGCACAACAACAACATCAACCCTCATTCGAAACGCCTTATGCAGCACGACAAAGACCTCCAATACGACCTAAATTATGTCGCATGCAACGCCTTATGCAGCGCGACATAGACCTCCTATTTGAAACTAGAATTGATTTCGTGGGGATCAATGATTTTTGGAAAGTTATGTATGTAAAAGGAAGAATGAGAAAATTTATGAATTGGGGGAGAATTAATGAAGATGGAGAGTAAATTTATGAATTGCAAAAGAATGAATGAAGAAGAAGAATGTAATATTTATAGAAGGAGAAAAAAATAAAAAAATAATAAAAAAATTGAATTTTTTAATAAAAAATATGAAAACTCATTTATGGTAGCTGCGCATCTCCTGCAAGTCCCATCGCCTAGATTTCCGCCCCATTCCAAAGCCACGGCCGCCAAGCAACCCCTTCGCCCTTCAACGCAGCTGCGACCGCGGCTGGCCTTAAAGCATCTACAGTGGCGATGAGAATGCGGCCGCCGCACGAGTCCTGAAGAAGGCCGCCCACACGGCTGCGTTAACCGCCGATCGCCGAGGTGCAAGCCGCCCACGCGGCGACACCCAAGCGATGGCTGCGGCTGCGACGTGATTCCCGGCGCCGTTGCAAGAAACCACAACCGATTTCTTCCATTTTCGTTTGTTCTTTCTTGTTTTTTCTTCATTTCTCTTTCATTCTTTGTTTAATTTTTCCTTTATTTCGTTTATTTCCAATTATGAGATCAATTATGCCAATAATTATGGGATCAGAGTTATGCAATAATTAATGAATCAATTATGCTAATAATAAAAATAATTAAGGGGTCAAAATATATTTATAAACGAATCTCTGGAATCATAAGATAGAAAATATTTTTTTTAGAAATTATTTGAGAGTTTTAGTACCAATGTGCGCATTTTGATAGCTATTGGTATCAATTAGGATCTAGAGGTCTTTTTCTCTAAGATAAAAATTGAAATTTTTCCAATCAAAATATTTTCTATTAGTTGGTTTTTTCATGTATGGAATATCAATCTGCCCTAGATCATTTTTCATTTCTTTTGTAATACAATTAATCCATTTATAATACGAATATATCAAAATTGAATTTATCACATGATTAGATATTATTATTTAAAAAAATATTCATGTATTTTAAATTGCATAATTTTCAAATTTTCATCAAATAATTTTTGCATATTTATTAATTTATTTTTATTTTATAAATATTATAATTTAAATAAATATATGAAATTAGAGAATAATAAAAAAATGATGAAATAGAAATGATTGAATTTTAGAGCGGCATTATAGGTGTTGTGAATGAAACAGAGATAATAACATAAGAGCTAAAAAATAGAGTTGTGGCCGAAAATGAGTCTAAAAATATGACGTTGTCACGGGTACCATTAGCCCACGTTTTTAATGATATGTGGCTGCATTGCTTTATGTACTTAAGCCACTTTTTTAATGATACATATTAGGCTCTACATTCTATATTACACACGCACACAGAACTCCGTCCAAAATTATGTACCACAACCACATTCTGCCCCCTTTAAAACACAACCATAACCAGGGGCACACCCGTCATTAACCTCAACAACTCCACCTACTTACTTTACTCCCCTTATCCACACAACCACCGCCACCGAATCCCATGGGAAAAGACAAGAAGTTCAGCTGGGGCTCCGCCCTGGTCGGCGCGGCGGCCGCCTCCGCCGCCGCCCTGGTCCTGTCCTCGAAGCCGCGGGACCCAACGTTCCACCTCATCTCCATCGACATCACCTCCTTCAAGCTCAACTTCCCGGTCCTCGACGCCGAGACGATCCTGACCGTCCACGTCACCAACCCCAACGTGGCCCCCATCCGCTACTCTGACACCGTGATGTCGATCTACTACGCCGGCGCGCTCCTCGGCTCCGCCCCCGTGGAGGCCGGCTCGCAGCCCCCGCGGTCGTGCCAGCTGCTGCGGCTACCGGCGCGGCTGAGCGGGCTCCAGCTGGCACAGCACGCTAAGAGCTTCGTGGCGGACGTGGGGCGGCGGGAGATGGTGCTGGACTCCACCGTCGACATCAGCGGCACTGCCAAGGTGCTCTGGTGGAACCATGGGTTCAAGGTGCACGTCGACAGCCACGTTGTGGTCGATCCGGTTTATCTGGATGTAATTGATCAGGAAAATAAATCTGAGTTGGAATTGTTTGTCAATTCGTGAATTCGCTACTGGAATTTGAATGATGGATTCTGATGTCTCGTTTTTTAGTTGGAGTTTGAAGATTTAATATTGTTTATAATTGATGTGATTACTTCCAGATTAAATTACAATCTGTGGTTGCAGCGTCGTTATTCTATTTTATGTTTGAAGATTTAAACTAAATTAAAGTCATTAACGACATCTTTCCAATTAAATATATATAAAAATAAAAATAAAAATAAAAAATCCATCTTTATTCTTACCCACGTACGTTCAGTCTCGCTCTCGCACAAAAATTTTCAAAAAGGAAATTTGATACTATTACATTTTAACTCTCCCCAACGTTTCAATTTCTTCACATACACTTTAGTTTAATAGTTATTAGAATGAAGATCAGGTAGGTTGCTTATTGAGTTTTCATTGCTTTTGTATTTATTTGGTTGAGTAATTGAATAAGCTTCGTCAAATTTGCAATTTCTTTATTAAAAATTTGCAGACACCTTGGTATATGATGAATTTGTGAAGAGAAAGATGAGAAATAGAGATTGTCTTATTATACGACCTATAAATTTATATCACAATATTAATTTAAATAATCACAAAATAATGTACAAGTCCTATGTTTTTCGTTTATTCAAGTGTTTGTGCTGTCACACTCTTCAAACATTACCTTATTTTTAAATTAAACGCCAGACCCAGATTTAAAGAATTATGATGAAATTCGTCATTTGGTGTTTGAGATTTGATAACATTAAATTTTTGTAATCTAAAAGGAAACATTATCTTTAATACATTTTTGGTGAAGTACTTTGAATATTAGTAACATTAACTGTAAATTGACAATAATCTGTATTTGTATGAAATGAGAATACGAGGGATTTTGGGTTGATACGACACTAGTCAACACTCATTCTTGGAAATTAATTTACCTACTAATTTTTAGATTCTATAATATTTTAAAACTATATGAATAAAAAACTTTACAAAACAATCGCTTATCCCACTTATCTGCTCTTACAAATTAGACTTTGCGTAAATGATGATAAGGACCCATTTTATTGATGTAATTATATTATATATAGTCGGTCAAATTCTCCAAAGTTGACGAGAATTCCTTTTTTTATCCTTTTTTTCTTGTGCGCATCAAGTTCTGAGTTTATATTTTACTTTTTTTTTTGGATTAATTGTAATTTATAATTCGAATTTAAGTGTTAGCTATATAAATGGCGTGAATTTTAAAAATACAAAAAATGATATAAATTTGTAGAAAAATTGTAAATATAACACGAATTTTAAAAAATATAAAAATTCAACTGTGAGCAATGAGGATAAAAAGAATTTGGATGCAAACTTGCTTGGTTGGTATCTATGATTTCATTCTACCAGAGTGCTTATATGAAGAGCTCTATTTAATTTGATCTCGACTAAAAAATAGTTGCGATTACATTATGATCCGACGGAGGAAATATAACCTTTATACGTAACCAATAGATTTGAAATAACACAATCTTATATTTGAAAAAGTTTACAATTTTCAGCCATATTCAATATTTTTTTTTTATATTTTATAAAATTTGACTATCTTTACAATTTTCATTAAATTTCATATTATTTTCTCATACTTTTGAAAGTTAGAATTATTTTTATAATTTTTATTAAAAATTTAAGTCATAATTTATTATATTTTTTAAAGTTCCGACTACTTTTAGAGAGAATATTGAGCCGTTAGCTTGATCTACGTTTTTGTTTCTAACAAAAACAGAAATCTTAGTTGCCTAGGTTTATCTATCGGCTCTCTGCTCTGCTGAAAGCTAAGCTAGAAACGAACATGGCAAAAAGCAGATTAGTTACCGTCTCCGCGCTGCAATTCGCTTGTACAGATGATGTTCCTACCAACGTTGAAACAGCCGAAAGGTGAATCCCGTTTCTGTGAGAATAATTTTTTCTGCATTTTGTAATTGTTTTTGCACCTCTGTATTCCGTGCTCTAAGATTTTTTATTTTCTTATTATTTTTTTAGTAATGGAACATTAATCAGTGGAAAACTTGGAGGAATTTTAATCCGTGTAACATGAATTAGTGAATTTTTTCGAGTGTTGTATTAATTGGATGTTATAGTTTGGGGGTTTCAGATGCTTTTCTGAAGTATTTTTATGGTGAACAGTGACTGGTAAACTACAAGAGATGCACTTCAACCAACAAGCTAATTAGACATACTAAAGTTGTGATTTCCTGAGTTCGAATGCCAAAGATATTTCTAGTCAGCGAGCAGTTGGTGGTTGAGGGTTGATTGGTTTGTAGTCTAATGATGATTAATCTGGAACAAATGATATTTACTCGATATGACTTGATATCTATAGCTGTTTCACTTAACAAAAAATTGCTGGGAGCCATCATTGATCTATTTCTAGGCCTTTTTGTTCTGCCCACTTCATCAAAAGCTTTCTTATTTTGAAGGCTAAACACTTTCCCAAGTCCTGATTATATCATACCATTGTGTTTCCAGTGCTTGTCTTTTAATTTTCGTAGTCGGTAATGCTGTTATTCTTTTACCGTAAAAGAAAAAAGAAGTTTAAAAGCTAAAAGGGTTCTATTAGGTTAGCATTATTTCTGTTCACTGCGTTGTGATATGCCTGCATCATGAACATCAATGGAGCTGAACCTTATAATTTTCCCACGGGTGGTTTCTTATATCTTAAGCATTGCACGTTCGTCGGGAAATTTTGGCATTTTAATATATAATGAAGCAGAATACTTTTGGATGCAGGTTGGTTAGAGCAGCTCATAAGAAGGGGGCTAATATTATTCTTATACAGGTTTGTACTCTTTGAAGAAGAGATTTATTTTCTTGAAACCATTATATTCTCCATATGCCTTTCTGGTTGCTTTTGCTATAGTTTGTTATTTTGTTTCTTGTTTCTTGGATTTATTGGCTTCCAAAATTATTTTCATACCTTTATTCTTGAGTTTATGCTATCTTATGGGAATGAAATATTTTGGAAGAGTCTTAACTTTCATGACCTTTTATGCCACATGCAGATAACTTCTTTCTTATTAGTGACAACTTGAAAGTTAGTCAGGATTATTAGTCGCTTTGGTGGCTTGATTTTTTTTTTTTTTTTTTTGGTTTTGTTTGGTTATAAATTTTTCTTTACATAGTTCCTTGTCTTCAATTATCGCCTTTTTTTGTTGAATTGGGAGAAAACGTTCCCCTAAATTTTTATTTCTCTCATATCATCCCAGGGTATTATTCAAACACATTTTTAAGTGATCTAGTCATTATAAGTCATACAGACTCATACTTAGTTAGCAATTAGAAGCTATCTGTTTCTATGATTAGATTCTAAATGGTGCACTTACCGTCTGAATGGCTCTTATGTTTCCATTAAGAGCTAATCCTTTGTTTCGGAAATTTTTATTAATCTTAGATCTGAATTTTCATATGATGCTACTATTATGACAAAGAACACAACATGCAATTTTAGGACAGCATTTAAACTCTACCTCAATGCAGATCCAAGAATTCACTTTGCTATAATATTCTCAAAGAAGGAGGGAAAATATAGTATGAGTTTGGTGGATACTCGATTGAAGTGGAGTTAATTGCAATTCTTTCCATATTTGTATCTTTTTCCAAAAAAAGATTCAAGATATGATAAAGAACCACCCATCTACATCAACAACCTTATGTCACTATCTGAGCATATCTACTCCTATTATTTTTTGAGTTGTGCTTATGACATTGCACTTTCAGGAGCTATTTGAGGGTTATTACTTTTGTCAAGCACAAAAGGAAGACTTCTTTCATCGAGCTAAACCTCGTAAGGAGCACCCCACTATACTGAGGTACAAATTTTCTACTCAAGAATCTAGAAAGATATTTCACTAAATGGACCAAGATATTTTTGGATATTAACTTAAAACCAGAGCAGTATGTGTTTCTAAGGCTTGTGGAATTCAGGATGCAGAAACTGGCAAAAGAATTGGGAGTAGTAATACCAGTTAGCTTTTTTGAGGAGGCAAACAATGCACATTATAATTCAGTAGTTGTGATTGATGCTGATGGGACAGATCTTGGACTATACAGGAAATCCCACATTCCAGATGGGCCAGGTTTGTTGAGTTTGATTGACGCATCCGAGATTGTATTTCCAGCAGAATGGTTTATTCATGAGTGATTATGCTTTTTCCAGGTTACCAGGAGAAGTTTTATTTCAACCCGGGTGACACGGGTTTTAAGGTTAGGGCCATTGAGTTGAATGACCAGTCTGATTCTCTTCTTTATTGAACCTATACTTGTAGTGCTGTTGCTGATTGTTTCAAACCTTGGTGATGTAAATGTCAACAGGTCTTCCAAACTAAATTCGCCAATATTGGAGTTGGTAAGATGTCTACATCTAGCTCACCATCCTTCATGTTTGATTTGGTTTCAAGACAAGAGTTCATTTAATATTTGAAATTACCACAAGAACAAGAATAACATAGAGTCTCCTCTGCTCCTGAACTTCTAATTTTCTGTAGTCTAGCTTATGCGTTCTGGTAAATACTAGTGACAGAGGGCGAAGTAGCTTGCAACCCTTCAGCGAGAGCTGATTATTACTTCTTGTCACTTGTAAGGTATTTGCTGGGATCAGTGGTTTCCAGAGGCAGCTCGAGCCATGGTACTTCAAGGTGCAGAAATTTTGTTCTATCCCACTGCCATTGGTTCTGAACCTCAAGATGATGGCCTAGACTCTCGAGATCACTGGAAACGGGTGATGCAAGGCCATGCTGGAGCTAATTTGGTGAGTTTCTTAGAGCAGCACAATCTATAGATGAAAAGATTTTGAGCATCTTATAAATTGTTCTTCTGTTCTGGCATAAGACATGTTGTGTGACAAATAACATATTACAAGCATGGTTTCTTCATTAACTGTGCATCACATTATAATTACTTTTGATCCCATGACCTCCATGCTTTATTCTCCTTTTGCTTATTGGTGGGGTATGTAGGACACATGATGTTCTCTGTTTTCGTTGGGCTTTGGATATAGGTTTGCCTCCTTTGGCTGGAACTTGTTCATAAGGAGGTTCTTTTCTTGTTTAACCCTCATTAGTGAAGTACTAAGCAAAGGTTTAGCTCCTTTTCATAAGCAAAGGTTTAGTTCCTTTGATTGGTTGCATTAACTTTTCCTTTATGGCATATTTTTTGAAGTAAAAATTGTCAGTGCACTTCCATTTCCAGTATGCTAGTAGCCATATGTTTACTCTAAAATTTAGTTCTTGTCTGAGGAAATCAACCTTGCCCTCGTTCCTCCAAAGCTAGTGTGTAGGTCTCGATGGAGGAATGAGGAAGCTAGACTCTTTCATTAGCCCAGCCCTTATTTCATTTGAAATCCTGTCCTTTGAATATGCTTCACAGATAACCTCATATGCCTTTTATACATATAGGTACCTTTAGTTGCATCAAACCGCATTGGTAAGGAAATCATAGAGACTGAACATGGCAAGAGTGAGATCACATTCTACGGGAATTCGTTTATAGCAGGTTAGTCTTTTGCCAAATTTATCTGATTTTTCAGTTTAACACGCTTTACTCTCTACTAAGAGGATTTGAACATGTATTCTGTTGAATAGGTCCCACTGGAGAATTGATTGCTAATGCTGATGATAAAGATGAAGCAATACTTGTTGCAGAATTTGATCTGGACAAGATCAAATCCAAGAGACATAGTTGGGGGATATTTCGCGATCGACGCCCGGATTTATATAAGGTTCTTCTGACCTTGGATGGCAGTAACATCTCCCTCTGATTCAATAGAAACTTTGGCCTTGCTTAATACAAAGAATTATGATTTCTTTGTTTGAGCCCCTTAATTTTCTTGGGACGATATCTGGCCAATCGACAAACATCGTCGTTTCAACAATGTGACCTTTTTCAATTATTTAATTTGCAGACTTAGTTCGATGAAAATATGCTCTTTTGCTTGTGAAATGTGTGATTACTGATTAGTGGACTATTGCGTGTTTTGGAGTTTATGAACGACAGAATGCAATTGTTTAGCTATATAAATTGATTTAGTGACAGTTCAAACTTAAATTAATATATTATTCAAGCCTCATAAATTAATTAAATAACATAGTTTTAGTCTGCTAGTGAATTACGTGTGGTATTTCTACCCGTATAGACTTAATGACTTAGAAAATTGAGATATCATAATTTGCATGATGAAAAATAAAGAGTTGCAAAAGCGCTGGCATTGGTGCAAACAAGACTTAAGCTGCCTACCTATGTGTTATTTGCTCCATCGATCCCTTCAGGCCTTCCCGTCGTCGTCGTCGTCCTCAGACTGGACATTAATGGTCATTTTGAGACGTCCATTGTTGCGGCGGCACGTAGGCAGCTCGTCGTCGTCCTCCTCGTCGGAGTGAACCACGTGCACCTTCAGCCGTCCGTTTTCGCGGCAGGCGTGCAGGAACTCCTGCGTCGAGATTCTCATCTCCATCAGAATAAACCTCCCATTCTGCCTTATCGGCTGCAAGCAGCTCTTCCCCATGCAAGATATCGGGGGCGGAAACCCCCCGTAATTCCTTCTCGATCTCCTCGGCTGATTCCTTATTGCCTGGCTCTCCTCCTCGTCCGAGCTCTCCGTGGGGTGGACCTCATGGGACAGCTCCGACGAGAGGGAAGACGTGGGAGAGAGTGTGAAGAGAGAGGAAGCTGTGGATAGCTCCGGCGACGGATCTTGATCTTTGAGATATAGTTGACCAAATATCTCTGTAAAAGAATGGTGATGATGATGATTATTGTCTCCAGCTTTCATGGATTGGATGTGTTTCCATGAATCGTGGAATGTTGGATTTTGAGGCAATGGCATCTCAAACAAGTGTTGTAGGCCACCGTAGGTTGCCATCTTTCTGCTTTTGATTGATGGAGTTGATCGTGTTTTGTTTTCCTCTGAACTTTTCTCCACCCCATTAAAGATTAATGAGAAATGGGAAAAGGGGTAAATATGAAGAGAACACTAATTTCTGGTGAGCATTATGTGGTGGGTGGATTCAAGGAGAGAGATAGACGGCAACAGAAGAGCTTAAAATTTATGTTGATCAAGTCAAATATTGTGGATGAGGGATGCGGCGATTCCGGCCTGCCTCTCAATTTCTGCAACAATAACCTTTTATTAGTTTATATTTATATTTTGGTTGTTGCAAACTCTTTTATCCAACATCAGATTAGGATAGTATGGTAACGTTCTTACACTTTTGACTGTAATGACTATAATTTGGATGGTTGCACCAGAATACACCAACCTTAATAACATCCACATTTATTATTTGATGCACTACCTAGTTGTTTTTAGTAAATGAATTATTCCAAAATAGCACAAGTTCTTCTTCTATTTGTTGTCACATGTAAATTAATATTTGATATCCTGTATTCATGTATAGATACAAAAAGATTGAGAATATACCAAAATGATTCTCTATATGAGTAATAGCTCAAGAAAGTGATTCAGCCCTTAATTCAATTCCATGATGCATTATTGGATGGTACGAAGCAATCAAAGATGCGGACTTCTCAAAACTACCCTTAAGAAGACCAAATTAAATTGCAATTGGATTCAAGAATTTAATTTCAGACAACTTCAAGAGTCATTAAATGGCCTCGTCCTAAATTTAAAAGTAAAAATTAATCTAATGAATACCCAGTCACCCTTGAGAAAATATGAGATATACAGCCCATTTCCGAATCTTTGAAATGAAGGCACACGGGTTGAACAGTTTCTTGAGTGGAACGACAGCCGAAATTCTGGTCCCAATGATTTTTATAACGCAAATCATCCTATCATACCAACTGAAACCAATGATAGCTTCAAACCCACATTTAAAAAAAAAAGGATTTAATACTCGAACTATTTATCTTTAAAAAAATATTCGAATCATACATAATTAAAATAAAATATATTGGTCTTTTAATAAAAATATTTTGAACTATACTTAATTTTGATTAAATACTTAAATTATCTCAAAATATTTTAACAAACAATTTCAATATATTCGTCTTAAAACCCAAATGGACATCTAACAAACCAAATATTTGCTCCGTGACCCAAACTTGAATTCTATGAACTTTTTATTAGTTCTGTGAGATACTTTTGTTAAAAGGTGAATGGTTCGGATAATCAGATAATTTCGGTTAGAAGGTCAGTAATTCGAATATTAAGGTATAATATTCCCCCTTTACCCCCCTAAGACGAGCATATAATAATTAACAAGAACTAAATAGTAACTAGTTGAAGGCATACAGAAGTTAGAGATAAGATGAGTGAAAGAGTGTTGGTCTAGACTCTAACGCCAACCTTCAAACCATTCAGTCATTGAGTTAATACGGCTCAAGTTGCTGCTTTCTTTGCCCTTGCTATCCATCTTCATAGCCGAACCTGCGGCAGCTTCACTTGTCGACTGAGATTTACCTGACACGTCTGCCTGCTTCCTCGTGCTCTCCCCAACCCGATTCTGAACGACTCCATGGCCTCGAGGAGTTCCACAAGTGACACTTCCTTCAAACTCTATACTGCAAGTCGAATAGCTGTGATAATCCTCATCACTGAAATTCTCCACTTGGCTCGTCTCCCAATCAGTGTCCAAACCTGGATCCTCTGCCACAAAATCGTGTACTGTATCTTCATTTGATTCAGCCTGACTGTCGTGATACAGCGTTGAAGAGCTCTGGTTTCCGTTGTCATCAGAAGACTCCGTGTGGGGAACAGAAGTTGGCTCCATGACGGAATCTTCCCTTTCTCGTAGCGTCTTCTCTATAAGAGTCTTTAAAAATTTGATAACTTGTACAGCATACATCAACGCCGTCAATGGATCAGCCATCTGTAACCAAACCCCAACTGTATTAGAAAGCAAAACAGAAAAATTTTATGCAGATATTCTTGGAGTGATGATAAGCAGGCTCCCTTAGTGCCATATATAACGGACATGCTAGCAGTTTACTTGAGATCAAATCCTTTTCATTTCTTTTTCCAAACTTCAAATAGAACAGATCACCAATCCCTTCAAGGGAGTCATTTATCAAAATTAGTCCAAATGCTACAGTTAATGGGTTTACAAAAAGGCAACAACTTGTATGCGTCTGGATGTACCGTGCATTCACCCCGATTAGGGTTTATTGGGGTCGACATATTGACTAAACTCAAAAGATAGGTATCATGCCCAAAAACATTAGCGAGTAATTAACTTCTGAACTGAAAATTTTAGGGTAGGAGGAATCAAAGAGGTAGGAAAATGTGGTTGGTGTGAGAAATCACATGCAGAGTTACCTGTGTCATGTTAGGAGCGAATACCATAGCGATGTTGTGAGCATTCATCTTATTAAAAAATTCCTGCTGGACTACATCTGCCATTAGGTTGATTGCCCAATCCAACAGAGCAGCTTCTGTTGGTGGTAGAAGCCTTATGAGCGCATCACAGTCGTCTACCGACTCGCATTGCATCACCTGCTCGGGTGAAAGAGAATCCAGTAACCCACTTGGAAGTTCTCTGAACCAAGCCTGCAAAAATCAAATGAGAAGCATTAGTTACCGACTCTGCAACAGAAAGCCGTAGTAATCTTGCTTGATGATCAACAGTTTCCTGATCATGCATGTACTTTATGTACATGTATGCAATCAAAACTTACCAATAGATAGAGTGTATGCACGTCTCAAATTAGATCCATTAACTAATGCATTTGAAAATTGACAAATAAATCAGATTAATTATCTACTGCACTTGAAGATAAAGACCAGAAGAACTAACAATTGAAAACAAACCCCAAAGATTGAAGGTGGACCTGGATGGCAAGATATATTTACAGTAAGAATTGATAAGAGTATACGCAACAAGTTGAAGCCTATATGGTTCAGCACTATGTTTTTATTGGTTTAACTACTAGTATCAGGTGAACTCATAGGCCAAAGTAGATAAAAAGAAAATGGTTTGGAAATTGGGCATGTTGGTACTCACTGAACCTCTGTAATATCAAAAATATTGAGTCTTATGTCGGTCATATAGATTATAGAACACCAACATTTAGAAAAGGGATGAAGAAACCAGTCCATGATTTGACAACATTAGAATGCTACCTCCAATTTCCTGTTGTCAACAGCTCTACTACTGATTAAATCCTAATGCATCTTAAATAACTACATTTAACTATCATAATCTGCAGCTATAAAAAGACAATGATTTCACGTGAACCGACATGTAGTTCTTCAAAGTGCCTAGTTTATCCTGTGGGTAGAGGGGGTTCTACAAGATGGCTCCTCAAACTAAGAATTCAGATAAACTAGAAGGTACATAAAATAGAGAGTTTTATAGCCTTCATCACAAAACGAACAAGAGCACATCCAACTCATAGGCAAGGTTAGTTGGAAATCATGAAAACTTACAATAAGTTGTGACATTGGATATAACTGAAATCTTAATTAATATATCATATCAGAAACATGTTTAACACAGCTATGCCAGCAAAAGTATCTGTATAAATTATATATAGGGGAAGAGAGGTTCATCAGTATAAAATGGTTACACGCTAACAATCACATAAGCAAATTTTATGCAAAAGAACCTTGCTACAGTCTGTCAGTTACCTTGATTAGGCCTGCCAAACAGTGTACATCAGTCCCTTCAGGAACCACACCTCTGTTTAGTTGGTCCCTGACAAACTCCTCCTGGCTGTTTCCAGCAGTTATTCTGAAAATACCTTCAGCCTGAGAACAAAATTGTGACCACTGTGAGAGTCTGATAAGTTAATGATACAAATAAAGCAATCACTAGAAATTGTAGCTTGGGTTTGGGCATAACAAAGTAAATAATAATGCACCTGAAGGCCACCTTGAGAATACAAATGCCTTTGCATAAGCAAGAGGATAGTAGGAATACTATTGCCTCGGTGATCATACGATAGTTGCATTGACTCTGTAGAAACTCCAAACACAGTAGCACTGTCCAAGGATACCCATAGCAGAAGTCCAGTGAGGAAGGATAGCAACAAAATAAAAGATACGTCAACACAATAGCATTTTATAGAATGTGAAGTAATCTCCAGGATCTAGAATTCCAACCAAAAGACTGCAGATGACTGATAACTATAGTAAATTATTAAATGTAACAAAACACCACACATATTCATCGCTGACCTATCCATGTTTAATGCTCAGTGTAACACAAAAGTAGAACCAAGTAATCCAACAACAGAAATGTCCACAACGCCATGAGATCACTCTATGTTCCACATAAGAAACACCCAATCAGATAAAACTTGAGCGCTTAATTAGATACCTAATTGAGAGGGAAGTCTCATTTATTGACACGGGGAAGAATAAATGACAATCATACATCAATTTCAACTTATAAACTGCTTTCTCAGCAGCTAGGGTTATTTACTAAGAAAGTTATAATAACACAAATAGGTTGCCTGAATCATTCTAAAAAAGAACCAATTTCCATATCTTTTATTGGATTAGCAGCATATGTAATAAGTGCCAATATTCAGCCTCGTCAGCTAACTTAAACAATAATTCAAAAGATCATTTAAAACGGCCAAAAATAAATTACACCGGATGGTTAGTTAAATCGTTCAAATTCAGCAAAATCAGACACACAAGAAACTGTCCAACAACCATTGTAGCAATTCACACTATTATTACACAATGACAGTTAAACCATTGCCACTGTATAATGTAATAACCAACAAGTATTGTAGCAATTCAATAAGCAAAGCATGATTAATATATACCTAGCACTTGGAGCCCTCCTAGGAACCTCAGGTTCGAACTCAACAGGCAAGCCCAAGAAACCATCAAACCTATCAAAAGTGACATGATTAACATGCTGTACATCGGTTGGCCAGCCGATCTCCATACCGCCGCCGCCGCCACCGGTGGTGGAGAAGCCGTCGCTTCCCGTCTTGCAAGTCACCCAAAAGCTCTTCCTAAACAGAGCAACCAACAATGCCAAAATGGATAGCTGATCCCTCCTCTCATTATCCCTCTTTTCCCTCACTTCTTCCTCCTCTCTCATCCTAACACCTAGCTCATCACCCCCATACGGCTGAAACAGCGCGTGATTGTGCGTGGGCGTGGAAATCGAAGGGGAGGATGAAGAAGAGGGTGACTGCAGCACCTCTGTCATAGTAAACAAAACAAAAAAACGAGAAAAATTCAATAATTTTATCTGTCAAGATTCGGTTTTTCTTTATCAAGAAACGAAGTGGGTTCTTTGTGTTGAGCACGAAAAGCGAATGGGTGAAATTATATTTGGAGTCGTGGTGAAGAAAGATGCAGCCATGCAAGAAAATGTTGGGGGCGGGGGTTAGGTTGGAATGGGAAGGGGTAATTTGACGAGGAGTGAATATTATATGGCGAATTGAAGGAGTCAGATTGAAGGAATGGTAAGTGGGAGACGTGGGAATCATAAAAGGGATCTTGATGGACGGCAGGGAGTTAGAATTTGCATTGAAGTCTGTGGTTGTGTTGGAGTTGAAGGTGTGTGAAGTTTTGAGGATAAATGAGTGGAGCCTTGGTAGTGGTTGCTACGAGTGGGCACTTGCTCACTATTCACTCACTCTCTCTCTCTCTCTCTCTCTCGTAACATCAACTTGTTCCTAATCACCAAATTGGTGGATTTTCATAGGACATCAACCGTTACAACCACTAAAACTACACTTATGGGATCCACACTCCATTTTTTCTTCGTCACTTAGTCCAGATCATTAAAACTGCAATTCACTTCACATTAGTCGTCTCATTTTTTTAAAAATTCTTTCTTATCTCAATTTACAATTATGCATATTTATATATCCTAATTAAATATATATTTGAATAATTGAAAAACAAAAATTTCATTAAAATTAAAAAATTGCTTAATTAATAAAAAAGTTACATAATCGAAATAAAAATTATGTAAGTGATCAATAAAATACTAATCATTTATTGAGGGAATCGAAATGCACCCAAATTTTTTCAACGAAATCTTGTTGGAGTTGGGCTTAGGCGTTGCGATCGCCTTTGGTAATCTAGGAATGCGGTGGGCGCACCTCGAGATGGATTTTTGCTTGCGGTTGAGGAGCTTGAGGTACAGCCCTTGTCACCGTCTTCGCAATTAATGGCGTTCGTTTTCGGTTATCATGTTATGCAATATAATGCATGGTACATGATGTCGGCAAACACATCCTTATACCACATATGCCCCAGACCTTTTACGATCACGAACTATGCTTAGAGAACGTTGAATGCTCATTCCACATCCTTTCACGCCGACTCTTGTTTCTGTGCAAAACGAGCTCTTTTGGTCTCAATTGGACAACAAATTATCTTGAAGAATGTCGGTCATTTCAGATAGATGTTGTTGGGGAGATAGTAGCCCATGTTTTAATGACGTCCATTGGCCGTGAATCATATCGTTGACACCCTATCACCAACACGTCGTTGAAGATATCAGAGTGGTTGAGGACGTTGATGTCATTGTTAGAGTCGGCGACGCCAAATAACACATGTCAAATCCATAGTCTATAGTCCGCGACAACTTCGAGCACGATGGTCGGCGATCTCAAATATTCAGTGTTGAATGCATGAGTGACAATGCATAATTGTGTTAAGCATTCTCGTCCTGTCGATTCGGCGACGTGTAGGTACTGGTCGAATTGATCGGCAGTTCCCCTAGTCGCGAGCTGTCGCATTGCCGATGGATATTTATGCAGCGTCGAAAGCCATTGTCGTCCAATCCCGTCCGACCGCTGCTAAAAGAACTCCTCACGAGCCGCCAACTTATCAGCTATACACATGAATAAATACATGCGCATACGCAACCGACAATAAAATAATCCTCCATGGAGCGTGGGGCGGTGGTTTCTCGTTTTCGATGCATGTATTTTCTCTTGGGGACTTGATTGACTGCCTCCACTTCCATTAAATAACGACCGATGACCGTGCGGGCCGTGTCAATCACTTCGAGAAGTTTGTTGCACTCGTCAGACAAACTATCTCTGTCAAACTCATTGGGGACAACATAGTCCTCGTTGTTGGAGAAATTACGAAAACCATATGGATACATATGAACCAAACGAATTTGAAAGCAAAAATGATTGAAATATAGAGAGAAGTTGGAGAAATTTTTAAAAAGATTTGAAATTGTTGTGTGAAAATGAGATGAAATGAATGGTATTTATAAATGTGAAAAAAAGAAGAGTTGTTAGAACAACTAATTTAATTTATATATATATATATATATATTATAACTATTGAAAACGACACAATTTTGAAAATAAAGTTAAAACAAAAATAAATTTCGATTTAAAATAATTAATTTGAAAATTCAACGGGCGAGTCTTGCACGTGCACGCCACACGCCACACTATTGGCATAGACGGCTGCGTGCAGTGCACGCGCGCGTGGCGTGATGCGCGAGCACGTCACGTGCAAATGCGTGCCAGCACACCAAGACTTCCCCCTCCAGCGCGGCTCGCCCTCGGTGCACGCACACCAGATTGTGCTTCTCCTTGCTCCGGTGTTGATACTCTAATTACTATATCTACTGGTGGTGCATCAAATGTTGGACCAAATTTGGTGGTAACATTAAATAATTCTTCAAAATAGTATACGTTAGTTATAATTCAGTGTAATATTGAACATTTCATTATGAAATACACGTATATTATTTATATAAAATTATATTATATGGCTATTATATATATTTAGTGTGAATATATACAACTAAAATAGAATGCTTCCGATAATATTATAAGGCCGCGTAACCGCCTAAGCCCCTCCGAATTGCAAATTCTTAAAGGAATTCACAGAAAATTAATAATCCCATGGATGGCGATCTAAAGTGATATAGTACAAATTATGGAATTTTATGAATGTCCATCTAATAAAATGTGTGCAAGTACTTAAAGATCTTTTTGGTCTATGGTGAGACCAGATAGTATGCGCAATCCAGAGCTAACCAGTCAAGTTCTGCCACATCACTTGTGCAATCCTATAAAATGAGTGGCCCGCGGCTACAAGGTAAATGGCATTTTGGTAAATTTGAAAACAATAAACATGCATATAAATTTCTCAAGAGCATTCGCTTGCAACGAGAAAATAAAGCCATCTCATTTAGCTAAAACTAAGTGTTGCAAGCAGGCAGCAGCCGAGCCGAATTCTCATTTTCGGAGTTACTTATATAACAAATGCAATGGAGTTGGTTTTACTATTATTTCGTCAACATACTGCCTCGCTCTTGAGATATCTTCTCAGTCCTGCACTTCTACAGGTTTCTTCTTTGAACCCATATACCATCCAACGGCAGCAGCCATGGTAGCGATACCAGCAACAACACCGTAGTTTCTGTGCTTGTCAGTTGAAACATTAGGAGTTTCTGAGGTGCCGCTGCCACTTGGTTTAGCATCGGCTACAGACCCTGAGCTTCCTGATGCTGGAGTCTCACCTGATGCGGGGCCCTAGGAGTAATCAGAACACAGTTGGCATATTGTTATTCACAAAAAAACAACCTAATAAGTGTGTGTGTGTGGTGTTTCACAGGATCAAAGAAACTCATATTGAACTATCTTAATCATGGCGAGGGAACATCTAAAAGTATTAAAAAAATTAAGGACAAACTCAGTTTAACTTTGTGCAATGTAGATATATGTCTACCTTCCGAGCAAGCTTCTCCAGCTTTTCTTGTTCCATTTTCTGCAAAAATTTGAAAAGTTTGTAGTAAGCAAGAGCATTCAAAAACTTATTGAATCATACTCATAAACATGCGACCAAGTATGCACAACCCTTTCTGGAAAACAGAAAACAAACCAGGTAATCAGCCATATGGTGTATAAGAATCCACTCGACAAAAGACCACAAACAAATTTCCCTATCATCAAACAATTCAACCACTGCATGTAAATAAGCAGTCATTTGATGTCTCAGAGAGGGGGAGTAGACAATGATACGAAGTTCCAAGCCAAGAGGTAACATTTACTCTTAAGGCAGTAGGAATTCAAATACAGAAGATGCAACCATCTGCTACAGGTTTGACCTATAAGGCAGCAGGATTCAAATTCATGACTTTCTAGTCACAATTTAACCCACTCCACCAACTAGCCCACTGCTTGGGAAGTCTGCGCTCATATGTAATACACAATGTAATTCAGCTATGTGGTGAACCTTACTTCATCGGCAAAGTGTACATTTGGAATATCAAGCTTTTAAGGCAAACAGTTTAGCTTCTTGATAAGAGAGCTGAGAAAGATGTGCAAAATGCAACTTGCCATGAAAAACGGCCACAAAAGAATATGCTGGTCAAGCCTACATCTAATTGTTATACCAAAAAAAGTTCACCTTAATGTAGATATTTTCAGCAGCCTTCTCCTCCTCACTGAGGACTTTGCCGCTGCTTGATAGCCTGCGCGAGATGTATCTAGCAGCCATTCTAGTCGCCATGGAAACACAATATTTTCCTGTCAGCATAATAAATTTTGGTCAAACCCACAATGTGACCATCTGTTTATTGACATTTTAACTATAGCATCTTAGATATTTTCAGTCAGCAAGGTGCATAAATTTCTAAACTATATAAATCACCTCACCAGACCAAAATTGCATGCTCAACAGAAGTCTTACTGTATAATCAACAAATACATAAAAGGTTTCAGTTCAACCTGTTTTCTTCTTTCAAATACGTGGCCTGTGTCAGCATCAGAGGAGGTTCAAATTGTCCTAACTAAAATAATCCAGTGTTGTATGTGCACTCTAACTAAAGAATTATAGCATTAGCATATTCTTTAGTCAATTTTAGCACTATTCACATTTAGCCCAAACTGCTGTAGCTCACATACTGTTGCAAGGTATTTGCATTTGAAAGCCTTGTCTTTACACACCATTTAAGACAACAGTCACAGAAAAATTAGGCCTATATATTTTATACGCATCATGCAGGGAGGAGTTAGTGCAGCAGCCGTTTCAGCTTAATGACGGGGTTACCGGTGGATAATCAAGGGCAGCAATTACTTGGTAGTGGATAGTGGAGCTAATACATTCATTATTATTATGATTGTAAATGAAATGGGAAATATGATTGAAATAAAAGATGCCTCCTTCAAAAGAAGGCCCTCTTTCCTTCACGAAAAACTTCGGCAAAAGCCGTTCAATACAATAATTCAACTATATCCTTCTCTAACCTCAAAGGACAATTATATAAGACTCCCCTAAATGTAATTGCAACAGATAATAATAATAATAACAACAATAATAATATTAGCTCCACTCTCCATTACCAAGTAACCACTGCCCCTTGATTATCCTCCACTAGCTCCATCATTAAGCTGAAACAGCTGCTGCACTAACTCCTCCCTGCGTGATGCGTATCAGTATTACTCCTAAGTTCAGAACTGAGTAATCAAAAACGAGGCAGCCACAGCTGTTTTGTCCCTTTTAAGAAATTTCTCCAGTGACAATACAGATAGCTGTTGGTGTGTAACAGTTTCCGGAATCTGGAGAGGAAAAGGATCAACCTATGATCTATAAGGTGTCAACGACACAGGTTCTTAAGGATATAAACCGCAAGACAAGCTTATAAACCAGCAAACATGTGTCAAAGAAAAAGAGAAAAATAGTATGTAGTGGGAGAATCAGCATAGTACTTGTTTATAGTCCCTTTTCTTAGTATGCTTAACTACAACATAGGATACATAGATCCTCAACACATGTATATCCCGCCCACAGAAAGATCATATCCTAATTTCCACTGAATCCATCAATAGGACCAAAAAGATTCAACTCATAATAGTCACAAGCATTCAACAGCAATGATATGGAGATAAACTCATTCTATCTAGCTCATTTAGAACAAACCAAATACAAAATGCCTCAACAAACCATTAGAACATTTATGCTCTTCAAAAGCAACTCCATCACATGATCAAAGTTAATCCCATAGAAAAGAGATAGATCAAATGTCGACATTGATTCATTATGCAATGCGAAAAATCCATCAAATTGAAAAGAAAATCAAGAATACACAAGAAAAAACTGCCGAGAGAATTTGAGTTTCACGTAAATGCACACAAAAAATATTTATTGGTAGGCGTCAGACGCCGCCTTGTAATCGGAGCATACACAATAATATGAAGTAACAAAAATGATGCAGATGAAATGGGAACAGTGTGCATGTGACTTCGAAACGAAACACAAATTGCATCCTATACCACGATACCTAAAAATCAGAGCCAAATAACCAAATTATTTCAAAACTAAGGAAACTACGATACAGAAAAAGTAAATGACGATCAACAGACGATGAATATCATACAAATCGGAGTCGGGAAACATAACAGTAACACAAGCACCGCCTAAAATTCGAAAATTATATACACAAAAAATGTAGCGATTAGAATTCGAAAGAGCTTCGCATCTGGCATAAATCTAGATGACGCATAGATAAGGATAAATGCATAGTGATTGTGTTTGTGTTTGTAAATACCTAATAAGCAGAGAGATTGAAGAGCGAGAGAAATGCAGAATGATGATTTTTTTTTCTCTCGGTGTGTGTGGAATGAAGAGTATTGAAATATCAGAATGCCATTTTAAATAAAAAATAGAAAAAGACGAGTAAATAGAAAGCTTGCTTAATTCTTGAACATGAGCCCAAAACCCAGTCTAGGCCCATTAACAGATATTCTATTTTTTTGACTTTCAATAGCAAATATAAATAAAATGTCAGAATAAAAGTATTTTTATGTAGTATTATTGTATATGTAAGACTTGCATTTTTATTATAGTTATGGAATGGAAATATAAAACAAAAAATATAGACATAGATGTAAAGATGACTTCAAATTTATTATAAATATGATATAGAAAACATTTCATAAAGACTTCATGTATAGCAAATGGTTTATTAAAAAAGAAAAGATGAACATCATCTATGAGGGTCCTCACAACTCGAAGAGGTAAATCGTGATTCTGTGTCAATGCATGTGCAAAGGAAGCTTGTATGAATATAACCCTAAACCCTAGAATTGAATTTTTTTGAAAAGGTCATGATGGTACTACTGTTTTTGAAGGTTCCCAACTCTAATAATACTTCATCACTCCCATTAATAATGTCTTAAAATCACTTTTTAATTGTTCCATTTAAAATATCTCAAATCTAAAAATTGTCCTAGTGGAATCCTTTTAATTTAAAGCTACAAAACTATATTCCTTAACCCACATGCCCGGAACCTTTTGTAACGTTATGTGTGATGAGCGATTTCAAGTCGTCTCTCTGACAAGGGCATAAAAGAATAGGGAATGGATCATCTGCTGTGCACAAAACGCAACAAAGAGAAAATGGAATGCAAGAATTTGCTGCATCTCTTTTTTTTGTATGATATTTTTACTTTTATCATAGAACACTTTTTCATTTAAACACTAAAATACACTATAAAATTCAATTAAATCTATAAATTAAATACTTAAAGATTCTAATTATGATATCAGAAGTCATTCCGAGATTAAAATGGTTAGCTTTGAGTATTTAAAGAATAAGAAGTGTTTTAGAAAATAAAATAAAAATATTTAACAAAAAAAGAAACAGTGTCTAAAAAAAAAGAACAAAATAAAACATACAAATAATATCTGATATCTTAAGTAGAATTTATAAGTATTTTGACTTATAAATTTTATTATATTTTATAGTGTTTTCAAATGTTTAAATAAAAAAGTGTTCCATAATAAAAATCGACATATCATACAAAAAAAGAAAAAATTGCAGCAAATTACTGCGTTTCACTCATTTGCTGCGTTTTGTGCACAGCAGCCGCTGCTGTGTTTTTTTTTAACACAGGAGGGATCCATTCCCGAATAGAATACGGGTAATGTTAGAATACCGTGCAAATATACTAAATTATTCCTGAATCGGCCAAAATGTAGGCTGATGTAAGAGAAGTAAATACAAAAGGAGTGCAAAGGAGAAAAGAAAAAGTGATGAAATTGGAATCTGGAATCCCAAAATAATCAACTCCTTCTACGGTCTAATATTACAAAATACAGAACCAGAAAATAAACAAAGCATTCCCGCAAAGTCAATGCATGATTAACAACATAATTCCCATGGAACGACGACGATTCTGCGTCTCTCTTTGGGAAACTAACCTACAAGAAACCTCTGTATCCACAATTACCCAACTTTGTATTCCAACTCCTCGTGTATATGCAAAGCAAACTCTCTAACTCTATTTACCATTTGGTTTGTTGATGTATTCTAGCACGTCGTGGTTGATCTCATCGAGGAAGGAGACGAAACCCATAACACTAGTGAACCCACTTCCCTCCACATCCTGTTCCTCGAT
>JAYDZE010135138.1:0-22923 GCA_034509125.1 Monilaria moniliformis
AAAAAACCGAACCAAATTTTAAATTTCGGTTTGGTTCGGTTCGGATATTCGGATTTCGGGTATTTTGCTCATCCCTAACTTATTATGGAGATAAAGCAAATGCGACGGCCCAAAATTCGTATATGATTTTAACCAGTGATACTTTATGCATTTGTAAATAGTCCACGTTTAATTTTCATATATGTTAAGAAAATATAGTTAATATTTTTTAACAAACATAATTTATATATATTTATTTAAATTTATTCTTAATTTATTATATATATTTTTAAAAATATTAAATAAGATTATTCTTTAATATAAATTTTGTTAAAGATAATTCAAATTTAAAAAGTTGACTATGATTTGGGATATTCAAAAAATAAATATTGGACTATCTTAGTGGGATGATATAATATAAAATATATCAAAAAGTGACTTTTAAATAAAATTGTTTAATAAATATTAGCAATCCCAACTATTATATAGACATTGTGTGATTTGGTAATATTAAATGTGAAATTGTCCTTTTATCAGATATAACATAAAATTTAAAATTTTCGTTATGTTAAATTTGAGTTTAAAATCTTTGACTTCAATAATCACTATATTATTAGATCAATACACGTAAATAATATTATTTATTGTTAGTTTTAGAATGTAATCATTGTGATATAAAAATGACTAATTAAAAATGGTTATCCAATATACAAAAAATAAGATCTTTATCTAGTTAAGCGAGATGAACGGCATACTTTTGTAGAACAGTTAATTCTTGGGTGCTTTGAACATTTAACCGGCGTTGATTTTTTAAACAAAAAATGTTAAGTGATCAGGGCCTTTTCTTGAATAATGTGAAGATGGAACTATATATAGTTATAAGCTAAATTTTTACTAAAAATTATTCCCCTCCAAAAACTATTCCCAAATTTAGCAATGCTATTTAGTAACCAAACTATTTATAGTTTTATTGTTTTTGAATTAATTTTCAATATATGTTAAATATGATTATTTTTATTGGTTTGTATTTTATAGATTCGTTTTCATTTATTCAATATATCGATAATTAATATATTTGTTATATTTTAGTCTGAAAACTTACTACTTCGCTTATCATGTAAGTATTATGTTTATTATTTACATACCTCAATAATCTCATTTACTATACAAAATGGTAATTTTTAATCACTTAATAGTAGACAAGAAATGACATTTTATAATTATAGTAGTAATTATAAATATAGTATCAAAAGCGTGTAATATAAAATAGCGTACAATTATATATATATGTGATTTAATGTTATGTGCAACATAAAATTCAGCTGGAATCGATGCGTAAGCAATTTTTTAGGGTACAAAAATATTTCGAATATGTTTGTTTTAATTATATTGTAAAACTCTCATATCTCCCATTTAATATCAAATACATCGTTTTTATACAACAATAATGCTTCAAATGCACTGTTTTATACTAAAACAAATAGATTTATACAGCTAAAATTTTGTATGATATAAATTTACTCACAAAAATATAATATTACCATTATTTGATACAATGTAAATAAAATATTCTAATTCCAATTTTGACAATGAATTGCAATTAAATTAGTAAGATGCTCATTTGAACTAATAGGTTGGAAATTGAGTCACCAAACAAGAATAAGAACTCATTACTGATTTAATTTTATAGAAAAAAGAGAAAGAAACCCTAATTTAAAATTTAAGTATAATCAAAATGCCATTTTATAATTATAGTAGTAATTATAAAAACTAAATCAAAATAATGTAATATGAAATAACAACCAATTGCATATAAATTATTAATGTTATGTGCAATACAAAATTTAGTTGGAATCGATGCTTGAGCAATTTTTTAGGGTACAAAAATATTTCGAATATGTTTATTTTAATCTAATATCAAATAGATCGTCTCTATACAACAAAAACACCTTAAATACACTATTTTATAGTAAAAAAAATTATATTTATTCAACTACAATTTTACATAACATAAATTTTCTCACAAAAAATAATATTACTTATTTGATAAAACCTTAAAACACTACAAAAAATGGTTACTAGCGAGCACAATTTTAGTCGCAAAAGTGGCTACTGTGCTCGATAACGTTTGTTTAGCGAGCACCTTCCGAGCACAACAAGTGCTCGGTACTAGACTCGTCGTTAATTTATCGAGCACATAGTGAGCACAATGTTATTCACCTACCGAGCACAAGATAATGCTCAGTATATTACGACAAAGTAGAGACAACAAAGTGTGGTAACTTACTGAGCACCCGCGGTGGTCGGTAATCTACGACAATGTAGGTATGACGAGTGATGTTTGGTTTTCGAGCACCGCCATGCTCAGTAGGTGGACGACGAGCGAAGTAAGATTTCCGAGCATCGCCCGTGCCCGGTAATGTACAACGTCAGCGAGACAATGAACGTTATTTTACTGATCGCACATAATGGTGGTTGGTAATGTACATAATCGGGGAGACGGCATTACCAAGCATTCCCATGCTCGGTAATTCCACAAACAAATTATCGAGCAACCGTGGTGCTTGGTAATGTTACTTCACGTTTGAGTTTGCCGAGCACCTATTGTGCTCAGTACGTTTTACTAATTAAGGTTTTGTTTATTTTTTATAATTTATGAATGAACTAAATTTAAATAAACAATTAGATACACATTTAAATTAAATTCGATAACATTTTAAATTACTTAAATTCGGTCGCAAATTGCTTGCGAACTTTTCGAACTCGTCGCTCCACTATCTCATCGACATTGCTAGAGTCCACTTCAGGAAATTGGGCATCTGATATAGACTAGCCTGTAACATTTGGAAACAAGAGGCTCGTTGTTTGTCCTACTCTAGGAATTTGTCTTATCTTCTTCAGCTTCTCGGCAACCTGGAGGAAAATGGTATCGAGATCGGGTTCTCTTCTCCCTAAGCCCGTCTTTTTTCTGCTAATTTCATTACTCGTTCCTTCAAAAAAAATCACATTCAATTATGAATTAGTGATGATTTAAATTGAGAGTCAATATTTACCTCAATTTCCATCACGTGTTGGGAACACATCATTCCCTGATAATCGTTTTTTTTTTTTGTAAACTTGTGAGTCTTTTGGAAGACTTCCAAAACTCCAGACGCTTCCCTAAATTCTCTTTTGCCTAAAAATAAAAATAAAAAACAATTAGAAAGAATACTTAAAAAACAATAAAAGAAAATAAATTAGAAAATCATTATATTATCATCTTTTCTGTTGTCTCGATGACCGAAACTAACCCGCAACTGTGTGTGGTAGGGGCCTTCTCATGTCTTTGTTTCCAATTGTTGGAAAACCTCGTGGAAAAAACCTCGTGGAAGCTTCTACAACTTCAGACTTCTTCCAACTAGTTGTGTAGAGCTCCGAAATCTCATCGGTGAAGTGGAGGGGTTTCTTCAACTTCTCTTCATTTGGTTGATGTAATCGTTGTATCTAACTCTGCATTTCTTAACTCACAACGACTTTATTGCGGCTTCAGGAAAACCCTCTAAATTAGCTTTGTATGGGAAATAAGAAAGAAGAAGAAAACAACTTTAACAATATAAAATGAAATATAATTTAAAATATAAATTGCAACCTTAAACTCATCCCAATAAATTTCGAAGTATTCGTTGGAAAGAGTCCTCAAGCGACGTCCAATGGGTCCACACCTTTCTTGAAAGAATCGTGACACAAATCGGACGCGACTATAAAAGGATACAACCTGCACATCAATGTACAGATAGTAAATTTGAAAATTAAAACAAATGTAAAAGACATAAGTAAACTTACAAGACATTCTTAATCATTATGTGTTTGCGTTGTTGTTCATCCTCCTAAGGCTTAGGCGGCTCAGGAGTAGCCGGCTCAGGCTATGTGGACGTCCCCTACTCTAACTCAATGTAGAGGGCCGCATCTTGCTCTGTGGAAAAGCTCTTATCTAGCTCTGAGACCACGCGTGTTGGAGATGATCCTCTTACCATTTCTAAAGAGGCAACACCCAATCACAGTGTACACATCATACACAAAAATCCAGATCACTTTGAAACATGAATAAATGCACAAGGCATCATAAACTCACTCACACACAAGGACTCACGCATAAGTGATCCATCCTATAATACGCATAAGTAATGCGTATCAAATGCACAAGGCATCATCAACCCGTTAAAACTTGCAAAGATCCAAATGCATCTTTGTTTGTGAGAATTATTCATTTACCACATTTTCTCTAGTTTGCTTATTACTATTACTGCATGCACTTGACATCACTATTAGAATGAGGAAAAAATGAGTTATGTATTTGAATCTAGATTTATTGCTAATTGCTATGTTTTACACACATCAACAATATACGACATCAACAATACTACTATTTAATCAAACTCAACAACAATATTCGACCCTTTAGTTACACAAGTATAGTGAAATCACAATAAGGCTTTAGTTAAGTAGTGAATAACAAAAATCACACACATACATTTCCTTAACTTAAGAATGAAATCAACTAACGGATCAATGTCAATACAGGAATGAAATCACACACACATATTCTTAACTTACGCATAATTTTTTGTTTAATAATAATAATCATAACTCGTTTCTAGCAAATCAAAATAAGTACAAAGATAAGGAAATGGAACCAACATAAGTTGGAGGCGAATCAAAACAAAATGGAATAAATTGAGGCGAATCACGCCGAGACAAATTTAGGCAAATCATGCTAAGATAGTAAGTCTAGCAACACCAACATGGAGTGGCGGAGGCGAGGCAACGTGAGGCGAGGTGGAGACAGGCGACGTTGGGCGAGGTGGGGGCCGGAATGGCGGGGTGAGGCGGACCGACAGCTGACCGGAGGCGGGGTGGGCGACGCAGGGTGGCAAAGCGGGGTGGGCGACATGGGGTGGCAAAGCGAGGTGAGGCAACTGACCGGAGACGGGTGCGGGCGACGAGGGGTGGTGGGCAATGCGACAAATTTTGATAGAGAGAGTGAGCTCCATTTATTAAAATACAAGACATTGTGCTCGGTAGGTTTTTAAACTATATCGACCACAACAGTGCTCGGTATTTATCAAATTTCAAACACTGCCAAAATTTTCACAAAAATGCGGTATTTTTAAGATTTTCGGTGTAAGTCACCCGGTCGGGTGGGTAGTACTGCACTGACTCACCTTGTCGGGTCCAACTCATTGGAATCCGTCGCATCTTCATCACGCTACCCGGCCGGAGTTAACATTGCACGTCAAAATACTCGGCCGAGCTGTAGTCGTTTACCGAGCACTAAGGTAGGTAGTTGTGCACTAACTCAACCGGCCGGATCCAACTCTCTGAAATCTGTCACATCTTCATCACGCTACCTAGTCGAGTAAAACGCTGCACGCAAAATACCTGGTCGGGCTGAAGTCGTTTACCGAGAACTAGGGTGCTTGGTATTTGTCGAAATTAAACAATAACGACCACCCTAGTGCTCAGTATTGTTTTTGCCAAAAATTTCGCCTAATAAATTTGAGATTATAAATTTTTCGGTGTCAGTCACCGGACCGGGTTCAACTTTCTGGAATAATTGGACTTGACAAACTATAAAAGTCATCAATCATAATAACATCTACAATGACAATTGATAATCATTCTTATCGGAATAATATTCTTCCATAACTTTTCACACAATTGAAATCATTGCACTACTGGGATCATGGCGTGGTCGATCTACGAGTTGCACGTCTTCAGAAATTTCGTGAACTTCAACTTCATGTTCTTGGAAAGCCACGTCTTCTGTGACTTCTTTAATTGTTCTGTAACTGACGTCTAATTTCTTTGGTCGAATCTGGAACACATTTCGCCAGTTAACCTTGTCTTTTTTCTTACTCGGAAATGGTACGAAGTAACTTGATATGCTTGTTTGGCCAAGGCAAATGGTTTATATTTTGGGTACTCTTTCTGAATGTTCACTTTGACTATTTTATACTTAGGATGAATAATGATACCACCACAAGGAGCCGGAGCCTGAGCTGAATTATACCATAAATAGTTGAAAGAGATGATTCTCTTGATCGGTAATGCACAATATTCCACCTCCACAATTTCTTTCAAAATGCTACAGAAGTCATCCTTATCATAGCTGCCATTAACGAAACAAACATTGTAACTCTTGGCCGTGTTTAGTGCTCTCTAAGACATATAGTACAAATGGTTATCACGCAGTAAGTTATTCTGACCATGTGAACGAAACACTTAATTAATAATTGGCATGTGATTCAGTAAGAAAATACGAAAAAAAATACACAACAAAATTTAGGAAGTTTACAAATTCTTTTATCCGTGATGTATAATGATCCTCCAATTGTTGTTCTAACTACAACACTGTTATTCTTGGGTTGTACTCAAGCAATTGGTCGATGAACATAATGTTTTATACAGAAAAGAACGGATGCGGAAATGAAATATATATAGTAATACAGAGGATTATTAATGAGACCAACGGGTGATTAAACTTACTGCTCGAATTTTTTTCATTTCTTACAATTAAGTAAAATGTAGGTTTGCGATGCTTTGTACTCCATCTCTGTAAGATATTGATCTCGTCCCTTCCCAACATATTTTGTTGGATATGTGAAGATTGGAAGCATATTGTCGGCGTGAGAAGATCATCCTCCATCGTCATTACGATGAACATCTCTACTTCTGCAAGAAACGTGTAACTCAAAATAATGACTGCAAAAATGTGATGATTCCTTAGTCAAGTAAGCATTACATATTGATGCTTCTACATCAGCCTTGTACTCGATTGAATTACAGAAGAATGAAATAATAAAGAACTTATGAAATAAAATAGAAAAATATATGAAATATCATGTACCGTTCAAACAGATACATTCACCAAATTTCACCGGTCCACCTAAAACAACCTCATATGCTAAGTAGACTCAAAGATGCTCCATAGAATCAAAGAACGACGGAGGAAATATCACTTCAAGCTTGCACAATGTAACTGCAATTGAGTCATTGTACTTTGTCATATGAGCCTCCCTAATCGCTATAGTAGTCAAATCTAAAAAGAAATTGCTCAATTCTGTCAAAGCTTCCCAAATATGTCGTGGAAGTAACTCAGAGGCCAATCGGTAACAATCGTTGCATGAACACGTGGCAGTCGTGACTTTTCATGCCGAACAAGTTATGCTCATTCATATTGATGCATCTTGATAGATTCGAAACATAACCGTCTAAGAATTTCAAATTATTGAGCCACATGAGCAACAATTCCATACTTTCTTTGTCGAGCGTGAAATCAGCTTTAGGATATCTTCCACTACAAAGCCGAAGCTCGAGTCGTATATCAATCTCTTGCAAATCTCATCTTGCATTTACATTGTCCTTCGTCTTGCCTTCGACATTCATTATGGTATTGAAGATATTGTCGAAGACATTTTTCTCTATATTTATTCCACCCAAAAAATATGGCTTGAATTACGAGTTGGTCGTTTTAGCACCTTCATCAAACGCCCTCATAAAACTCAATTTGTTTAGTCGATCAAGTATTTGTTCTTCTTTCAAATACGAAGGAAGACCAAACTTCTCAACTATATTATTTACGAAGTTCTTCTTGTCTCTGCGCCACCGGAGATTTCTATCCAAAAATCTTCTGTGGCAATCAAACCAACTGGTTTTCTGTCCATGCTTCAAAGAGAAATCTCATTAGTCTTCCATAAAATACGGACACGGACGACAGCCAGCTGTGCTCCAGCCCGAAAATGTTGAATACGTGGGGAATCACTGATTGACCACATCAACACTGCGCGTAATTGAAAGTTATGTTCCCTTGATATATCGTATGACGGAATTCATTCTGCCCACAAATCATTCAGCTCTGCAATCAGGAGCTGTAGAAACATGTCGATGTTCTGTTTTGGATTATTCAGACCGAGTACGATAACAGTGAGAAACATGTTGGGGTCTTATATGCACATCCATGGTGGCAAATTGTATGGAGTTAAAATTACTGGCCATAACGAGTACGACATACTTGCTGACCAAATTGCTAAAATCCATTTGTGCTAAGTGTCAACCTCACATTTCTCGACTCAGAAGCAAAGAATGGATATGTCTCGTCAAAGGTTTTCCAAGCTACGGAATCTGACGGATAAGACATCTCCCCAAGTGTCGTGGTGTGCTTTGCGTGCCATCTCATGGATTCGGCTGTAACTTCGGATGCATACTATCGTTTTTATCTAAGGCCGAGAGGGAAATAATACATCTTTTTGTGTGCACTGCCATTAGGTTTGAATTTGTCCTCCCTACAAACTTTTCATTTAGTTCTTCATTTTCTCTGCAGTATATCATGCACCCTTGCTTGCGACAGTGTATCTTTAGGACATGCATATCTAAAGCCTGCATTTGTTTCTTGCAATTATAAATGTTGTCTCACATATGGTTCGCTTTCGACATACGCTCATCCATGAACTCACACGCTTCGTCAAATAGTCTCTAGACATGCGATGTTCAGACTTTATATTCATTAGGCGGGCATTTGTTGCCAACTGAGAATAATCACAGTCATCCCATATAATAGTCTGAGACACTTCTAATATGTTGTAGAACTGTTGCAACTCATTATTGAGAGGTTCCAACACGTAAGTAGGCGGAACGTGTTGTTCTAAATACTGCACATGTATATCATAAGAATCAGGACCAATTGTTCATCCACATGCATCGTTCACCATTTGTTGCTATGGATTTGGTAGCGGATAAAAATTCATTGATTCAGTATATTCTGAACTAGACGATACTCACACCTCGTAATGAAATTTCCAATCGTAGTAATTTCGGGTAAATCTATTCCTCACAATGTGCTCCTTCACCGTGTCCGTAGGAAGAAATCTATTATTATCACAACACGCACATGGACATCTGATTTTCGAACCATCCATTTTAGATGGATGTTGCACGATAAAATTTATAAACTTATTGACACCATCAATAAAATCCTGATTATATTATTCTATTGGAATTTTTTTGAAATACATCCATTCCCTCCCCGGAATAATATCCATTTCACTCACTACCCTACAGTACAAAAATAAAATAAATGAAAATGCGTACAAAATTACATAAACTAGCTACTATATTAAACAATCTAGAGATATAAACAAAGAAAATAAAGTTGTACCTTTACAATGTAGGAAGCGGTGGCGGAAATTGGAGAGGCAGAGACTATGGCGGCGAGGCGGGACGGCGGAGGAATGTACAAACACAAAAACAAAGAAGATGGGGGAGAATATATGAATAAGTAAGAAATAGGGGAGAACTGAGATAGTTTAAATTAAAGTTACCAAGCATAGGTTGCTCGTAAAAAGTTCGGCAAAACAATTATCGAGCACAAGTTGCTCGAAAGCTGTTGGCAAAACATTTACCGAGTACACATTGCTCGTAAACAGTTGGCAAAACAGTTACCAAGTGCACGTTGCTCTCTAACTGTCGGCAAAACTATACCGAGCACACACGTGCTCAGCATATGACCACTAAATGGTTATCGAGCTCACTACCTTTCGGCGACAATATTTTCGAACACACATGGTGCTCGGTAAGTACAAATTTTCTTTAGTATTTTTTTTGTTTTGTTTAATTACAAAATAAGAGAATAATTAATTACTAAACATATTTTTTATTCATGCTAAATGGTATTAAATTAACAAACTTTACAAATACTCATTTGATACAAAATAATTTACAAATATTCATTAATAAAAAAATATTTTAATTGTAAAAAATTAAATATCTATGAATAAAAAGATATATCTATAAACTTTTTAATAGTACGCTAAGTTAAAAAAATTTCCTACCGAAAGTTCCATTAAAAAGTTTATAAATTGTTTTTCATATTCAAAGATTTTATATCATCACAATTTTATTATATTCCTGGCCCAATCTTTTTCTTCTTCCGAAATGTTGTTCTTTTCCTAGCCAACCTGTTTTTTCTCCAGACCCAAATCCTTCTTCTTCTACCTTTTCAGAAGGCGGCTTCTCGGATTGAAACTTCTTGGATTGGGGCATCTTAGATAATTTGTCAACGATTCTTGATAAGCCCCAACCACCTCATCATAGCCACCATATGCTGGCTATGTTTACAGAAGCTTTGTTTTAAAAAGTTAATAGATATGTTATATACAAAAAAGATGCAGCGAGGTCAGCTGGAATTCTGTTAGTGGTGGATGTAGAGCGGAGCAGCGAGGCGGCTGGAGTAGACGCAACAATGGAGAGGCATACCAGAGACGGTCGATGGGGCAGCATGACAGAGACGGTGGTAGAACGGGAGGCGCGTGGGGATGATGGTGGAGGAGATGGGAAATGTAAGAATTAGAGACGGTGTGTATTGGGACAACTCTGGGCTCTAACTTATAAATAAATATTATCGAGCACCGGTGCTCAGAAACGTAGCACCAAACTATTGGTGGATCAGCCATTACCGAGCAACATATGTGTCCTCGCTACCGTCGTCAATGTTTCTGTACCGAGCACACATTGCTCGGTGGCAGTTTTCGAGCACACATTGCTCGCTAAACTTTCCCAGGAAGTTTTGGCGCCAACATTTATCGACCACTGGCCGATATGGTCGGAAGATAGTCGCTAACCCTTACCATTACCAAGCACGACTGCGCTCGATGACAAATAGCGAGCACAAGGTGGTTGCTAAGTCTTTCCGAGAAAATTTTAGCACCAAACTCTACCGACCAAGTGCATACGTGGTCGGTAAATGGTCGTTAATATGTGAAGTTTCCGAGCAGGATGTGCTCACCGACGTGGCGAGCACATCGGTAATTGACAAGTGGTCGGAAGTTTCCTCGACAATAATTTGCGATGAATTTTTTCGACTAGTTTGTGTGTTGGTAGGACTTATTTGTTGCTAGGATTTAGGGTCGAACTGATCTTTAAATGGAAAAATTATGCACTTAACAGGTGATCATATGCAGGATATTTGAAGAATTTAGAACATGAGGTACAAGGATGTTGGAAAGCTGGAAATGCACAGAAAAAGCAAGCGAAGTGGGTTTTGAAGCCCAAATTGGAAACTGTCAGATGAGTGGTGCCAAACTGCTTAGTCTGAAGGTAGTGCACCGAACCAAAGATTATTTTGGTAATTTATTGCCGAAGAAAGAAAAAGAAAAGAATCCTAATCAGCCACAACCAGGTTCAAAAGGCGCGACAAATTAGATTGGGGATGATTGTTGCCAAACTGTCAATCTTAAAAGTGGCGCGTCGCACCAGAAGGCCAGTCCGGTCAATTTATCGACGAAAGAATAAAGCAAATCCTAACTAGCCTTTTCCAGGTCTGTAAAACGCGAGAAATCGGACTAGAACAGCAATCATCACACTCTGCAACATTCTGAAATTATTCTGAACCTTTACAACACTTTGAAATGAAAGAGAATGGAGATCCACACCCACTTACGCTAACAATCACACTATGCTTGCCCAGTCGATCCATACTCAATGAAGAGGAGACGTTTGCTGGAGAGAAAACCATCTGATTTCAACCTCCAGATAAGAAAAACTGATTTACTCTTTTGTTTTAGTTTCGTTTATGCTGTTCCATTAATTTCTGGAGTTTGTTTGCAAGAACTTTGCAAGTTTAGTTTTCGTTTTAGCTTTTGTTAAATTTGTAGCATTCCGGATATTTGTTGTTTATTAAGCATTTTTTAAACTTGACCGTGTGTTTCTTTGCTTATTTTAGTTTTCTTTTCTTCGTCATGTTTAGTTTTCTTGAGATTATTTGTCTTGGTTTCTTGGTTGAAGATGTCTCAGATTTCATCTGAGATTAGCATAAAGGTTGGTCTTGTTTCCAGTTTTCATTCTTGTTACTCTTATTACGTTCAATTTGATAAGTAGTAAGTTTCTCATATTTAGTTAAATTTACATTCTGGCTTCTACCAGTAAAAAATGATATAGCCAAAACCCTTTTTGTTGTAGAAAACGTTTAGCGAATTCATCCGTTCATCGCGATTTCGACATCCTCCTTACCATATACTAATCAAATAGTGTTTTTGTTAGTGGGAAACAAATAAGTTCTTTTTATTGGCTAGTTTGTTAAGAAACGATAGAATTTACGAGCTTATCAAATGGCGCTGTTGCCAGGGAACTACATTGTTTCTTATTACATGTTTTCTACACCTTTTGTATATAGCTTTTGATTTGTTTTCTTTTTTGTAATCTTGTATCCAGTGGTGGAGCTGTCACACTGCTCGACGATGGCATTTTTCCCCTGCTCTTCGCCGCTTTTGTTCCCATCAAATAACGCTTACATGGTTGTAAGTTTACCCCCTAACTCCAACCTACAGACTCGGATCCGCCGCTTGTTGAGTATTCACTATCCGGGGTGTGCTTTGTGCAATTTGGCCCCGATTCTAGAACGGCTTTGTGCTTTGAGTATTCGTTATCCGGAGTGTACTTGAACGGCTTCTTATTGTCGTCTTGGTATATTTTCATGGCAGATTTCAAAATATCTGGCTCGCTTATGCCGCTTGTGATATGGATTAACATACCACTGAAGGAATTCCCTGTACTCAGGATCTATTTAGGATAATATAGAGAATTGTACCACATGTATTCAATTTAAATCCTACTAACTAGAACATAGATAAAAGCATGTAATTTAGAAATTAAATCCTAAAACATGCATACTACAGATCTGAAGTACTTACTTATGAATTGATCTCCAAAGATCAAGATTGCTCGCGCCTTCTCCATATGTAGATCTTGAATATCTACCTTAGATCTTCTAACATATTCTCAATTCTAGGTTTGAATAATGGTGTGGGCAAATACTATCAAACCAATAGGATTAGAGAAGAAGAGAGAAAAATACAAAGAACACAGAGAGTGAGAGAATGTGTGCTTTTTGTGTGTGGCGTATGAGTGTGTGTATAGCAGTAGTATTTTCTTATTCTTCTCTCCTATTTATAGAATATAAATGGCTAGATTAGGGATCCAACAAAATTTGGACGGGGCCTCTCTATTGGACCTCAACTAATTAAATTGAGGCGCAATTTAATATAGGCCCAATACAATATAAATTTTGACCGCTATAAAAATTAATATTGACTTACTCATCCAAACAAATTACAAATAATATGAGCTTCATTTTTAATTAATTTATTTTCATGTTTAAGATTCTAATATCCATTAATGTAATTTAAGCTTATGCAAGCTTTAATTAATGAAGATCTTTTACCAAGAGTGGTCTATTTACCTTTATTTATTATACTTTGAAATAAATTCTAAGTCGGTCGAGCTATAATAAAACCTTCTCTGAACACCTCTTAGGGATAATATCAACCCGGACGCTTCTAAAATCTATTCAGTGCTATACCACACCAGTATCATTTGTTTACCATGGTCTGTGATTGCAATATTTCATGATAGATTGTCTAAGTTTATCTAGGTTGCGAAATTTAATTTTCTTCTGGAATGCACCAACTGGGAGACCTTTAGTGATGACATAACCACCATTCATTCTAAAATGCAGAAGATCTAGACATGTTTGCTCAATCATAATAGGTTGTAAAACAAATATCATATGAAATTGCAAACCAATGTGACAAAATAATATTATTCTCATAAAATTGAAAAATTAGGTCTACAAATACACAAGCAGCTCGAAGCATGCTTTTCAGTATATACCCTAACAGCTTGACTATTCTTTCACCAAGTTGTTTTAGATGGTACAAAACTTACAGATTTTTGGGCTAAATCGGTCAAAATGAGAGCGAATCTTCTTAAATGTGCGCTATGGGCGCCTTCCAGGTGAACACGTTTTATGCATCAGCTACTCTCTCCTAAATAGTCTTGTTTTTGATGATCAGATATTCACTTGTATCAACATACACCTTGTAGATTCGCTTCGTTTCCTCCAAGATGTACAACGTTCGAACGTCACATGAGAATGACTCATCCAAAATTTAGACGTCATCCAACACTTTGGTGGGGACGTCGAGGACATATGCACCTTGAGGTGTCGACGAGTGAGGCATCGATGAGTGGGTAGATTCGGGAGTGGCACCTCCAAAAGATATATTTTTTATATCAAATGGTAGAGTGGCTGAATCGTAGCATTCATGAAGGAACCAATCACACCATTAGTTTTGGTTGTTGTCGTCGGACATAATTGAATTCATAAAATTAGTGTATGGGTGAAGAAGAAGAATATTTGAGAGATTGAGAGAGAAAATCTAAAAAAAGAAGATGAAATAGTGTGAAAATAAAGTGCCGAAATAATTATTTATAGGAGGGTATAGAAGAGATTTGGGTAACAAAAAAAACGGAGAGATCTGTTACCCTACTAGCGCTGTTTGTTTTTTTGAATTCGACTTTGTTGATTTGGTTTTTTAAACTAACGGCTAAAACGAAGCCCACACTTTCCCTCCGCCAAGAGACACATGTCCCACCCCGTCTCCCGCAACACATCCCTTTGAGACGGGCCACAAAACTCGCGTTGCGAATAGCCTAAATAGCCTCATCCTAAGTAAAGCTTTTCTATTCATATCTTTAACGAACGCATATTGCAGATTAATACTTGATAGGCATAAAAGTTTTAATTTAGGTTGAAGAAAGATTACACCTGAAAGTAGGCATAATACAAATCAATAGTGGTTTTAGGCAATTCGCTCTAGCAGTAGCTTTGTAAATTAACGATGAAAATTTTCGTCGTTACATATAAATACATCGTCTTGAAAGGACGACAGTCAGTTTTTATCTCATATATATTTTACGTCGGGTAAATTTCTCGTAAATCGGTCGTTATAATTAAAATTAAAAGACTGACTGAACCGCCGTTAAATTTCTTGACGACGTCTCGTTAACGTCAGGATATTTTCATCGTCAAATATAATTATAGATAGAATCTTTAATTATAACGATGGAATTTTGCGTTATTGTTCACGCGGATTCTTGCTGTATTTGTTTTCGGTCGATAATTCAACAGAAAAATATTTTCCATTATACAGAAATAAATAAAATAATAAGCTAAACCTTTCAGTCATTACAAGAAAATGGAAAAAAAAAAGGGCTGGTTATACAGTCCACTATGTGGCATGCGTGTCAGCATTTATTAAGACTTTTTCAATTAATTGACATTTCAAACTTTTGTTTTGTCAAATCGATTCTTCAAACTATAATTAAGTTATTAGCTTTGAGGGCTTGAATTACTAATATTTGTTTCTTTAAAGTTCTTAATTCGGAGAAAAAGAAATTTCCTGAAAGGTGATAATAATTGATGATGACTGAATTACGTATAGTAAGAATTGTTTTTTTGAATTTGGTATAGTAAGAATTGTTAAATAGATATGTTCTATTCAATTTGGTGTGTGTGTTGAACAATGCACAAAATATACATACATAAATTTGTGGAATTAAATCAAGTTTTCAAAACTTATTCAGATAGTTTTGAGCAATGATTTGATATGTTAGTCGCCAAGGAAATCACGCACTTGAAAATCGTTCTATTTCTATATCACTAGCTTCCAAATCAAGAAAAAGAACCAAAGCTTATTTATATAATTATTGAGAAAGTTTCATGTTATGCATAAAACGACTTCTTACTCTTTTATATCTACCAACATGCACACACAACAAGTGGCAAAGCAACATAGGGGTATGGGGAGCCAATAGGCCACTCACTAATTTTGAAAAAATAATAAAGGTATTTTAATAATTTTATGTTAATTATAAATTAAAAAATATTTAATATTGAAAATATTGTTAATCTAGCTCCACATTCCTTGAAAATATTGTTAACCTAACTCCACATCCCTTACTTCCGCATAACCTTTCGCTGCTGCTGTTCGCGATTGTCGCTACTATTATAAATCTTTGTTATGGTCATTTAACTACTTATGTTATGAAGTTTGTTTTTCTTTCAATTTTTTTTTCTGGGTGTTATTTTTAGTTTCTTAGGCTATTATTTGATTTTTCTTTTAAGCCTAAATGCGATTGCTTATGGAGTGGAAAAATGTAGAACGATTTCGAGTATGAATTTCTAAAGCTAATTCTCTTCTTTTAGAATTAGCGTTTTGTTTTTTTTTTTAATATCGAATTTGGCTGAAAATTAGCTACTTTTTTATCATTATGATTTGATTTATATAATATTACTTATGTTTAATTTTTTTTAAATTCTTCTTCGGCCCCACAAAACTAAAATCCCAGCTTCGCCATTGCAAATTAAATAATATTATTGAAATCCGAAAATTATATTATTGAAATTCAAAAATTACATTAAATCATAATATTACATTATTAAAAGCAAAAAAAATTACATAATTTAAATCCTAATTTTACATTATTAAAAGCTGGAAATTACATAATTTAAAAACCCATTCACTCGTCGAGAGGATCGAAGCGACTTCAAATGTGTGCAATCAAATCCGCTTGTAGTTTTCCCTGCATTTTTCTATCACGGATCGTCTCACGGCGAGCTTGTAATACCCGAAATGCTTGAGGCGTACCTTGAGTTGGTGGTTCGTTAGCCATCGAGGAGCTAGCAGTTTCTTCGTCCTCCCAATTATGCGTTTCTTCGCCTTCGTCCTCGATGATCATGTTGTGCAAAATAATACACGTGTATATGATGTCGGCTAGGATGTCTTTGAACCAAGAATGGTCGGGATATTTGACAATGGAAAATCGTGCTTCATGCACGCCTAATGCTCCTTCGACATCCTTTCGTACCTCCTCTTGTTTCTAAGCGAAACGAATACATTTTGGCCTAGTGGGACAAGAGATACTCTTCACGAAGGTTGGTCATCTCGGGTACATGCCATCGGCCAGATAATACCTCGTGTCGAATCAACGACCATTGACGGTAAATTCTAACGCTGGCGCACTTCCATTCGAGACGTTGCTGAAAACGACGGAGTAGTTTAGGACGTTGATGTCATTGTTGGAGACGGTGACACCAAAAAAAGCATGTCATATCCAAAGTCGTTGGTCAGCCACTGCTTCGAGCATGATAGTCGGATGACTACCCTTGTGGCCTCTTGTGTATGCGCACCTCCATGCCGTCGGGAAATTCCTCCACTCCCAATGCATGATGTCGATGCTTCCAAGAATGCCGAGGAAATCATGTTGTGCCTCGTGCATACGCAACAGTTGTACGCAATCGTGGACAGTGGGCCTACTTGGATATTCTACGCTGAATGCACTATGAACTGCTTTTCAAAATATCACCAAACATTTACGGTCTGTCAATTCGGCGACATGTAGGTATTCGTCGAATTGATCCAGACATCCCCCCATCGCCAATTTTCAGATCGCGGAAGTGCATTTTAGAAGCGCGGACAGCACTTGACGTCCGGTGCTATCTGGCCGCTGTTGGAAGAACTCTTCACGCGCCGCTAACGTATTCATTATGCGCACGAACAAAGACATGCGCATACGGAATCGTCGACGGAATACGTTAGGCCCCCATTGCGGATTTTCAGAGAAATAATCCGCGACGAGACGTGCGTACACGTACGTTCTCCGAAGTGGTTGATTGGCCTCCTCCATTTGCTCAAACGCATAAAGGGACATCTCGCCCACATTTTGAGCTAGTTGAAGAAGATAGCCAATCGAAAAGGATCTTCCAGGGCATTATCATTGTCGTGAGGATACAAAATCTAGAGACTTGGAAGAGATGAAATAGGAGAGATGAAGTATGAAAATTAGAAGAGATGAAGAGATGAAATTGGTGTGAAAAATGAAGTATGAGGTTTTGGCTATTTATAGAGGGAAGAAATAAAATAAAATAAAATAAAATGACTTGTATAGCCGTTACAATGCCATTAGAAAATTAAAATTTTAATTTTTTATTTTATTTTTCAATAAAAAAAGCTGTAAAATTGAAGCTCAGTCGCAGCGTTGACGTGTGTCCCACACTCGCGCTATGATTGGGCGCGAGGCACAACTGCACGCCACGCACACGTGGGAGCTGCTGGCGGGCGACGAGCTGTTGCCAGGGCTCGAGCTGCCGGCTCGAACACCTGCAACGGCGGACATACGCGTGAAATAACTGACAGCTCAACCCTTGAAATGCTGTTGTGGACGCGCTTAGAGCGTGACAACTTATCTACTATTTAGTAAATTTAATTTTAGATTTGACATATATGTCAAATATGTTAGTTTCTTCTAAATAGAAGGGTCCATCACTATTGAATGTCATATGGTATGTGTCTGTGGCTTATATATTAATTCTACGAATTTTGGGCCTTGATGTGGATGTGTTAATCATGAACCATTTCTGGTGTGTTATTTCCCGATAAACATAAATATGTGCTTGTGAGGTGAAGGCAACAAATGGAATTAAACTTAGAGAATATCAATCTATAATATATAACAGAAGTGTTAAGAATTAGTTAACTTTTTACATAAATAAATTGAAAGGGAAAGTATTTAAATTAAATAGAGACAACATTCAAGCAGATTATACAATTTGAAAGTTTAACAAGTGATTACATGTTAAGCATGAGCCAATATGCCAATTACAAACTACTTTAAGAATCAAAATCAGCACGTAACCAAGAAACTCCCTCTCTCTCTCTCTGGTTGGTCTGTGTGTGGTGGGTGAAGGGTGATCGTTATTTTATGTACTTTTCTGGCCCTTCTTTCAACAAATTTTGTTCCAAGTTTTGTCATATGATGCAAGAATTCAGACCTATCAAAATACTATTCAAAGTTGATAATATCAAATTAGGATTGGATACTACTGAATTCCTAATTCTAATGATAATGTTTATAAGTTCTGATTTAAAAAGTACGTTAATTCTAAACTTTTATATTACTGTTTTATGAACTAAGGACATACTATTTGGTATTTCGAAGGAATATCATTTGAGTCATCTTGGACATACTTGTGCTATCTCATAAGTAATAACCCAATTTTCAAAAATATGAAAGTATACACATTTATTTTTTACAAGCAAAAATCCTAAAAGTTAATTTAAAAAAAAAAAAATCTGAAAAGTATTGACTTAGTTTTTAGGAACTTAATTTAAATGAGTAATATTATACAACTCAATATACATGAATTGAGACGACGAAAAGCAATTTAGTTAGTATGACACTTCATCTCGACCAAATAAGAAGGGAGTTCGAAGCACTTCAGATGTATGTGTATGAATCATAACTCAAAAAATATACATGAATAGAAACACACCATACACCCGTCGTGTACGTGTTCCGACATAGTTTGTCTAATACTTGATGGCTTCCATGAGCACCGCCAATTATACTTGTTTCTGTTCCGCATATATTTTGGAAACTTAATAGCAAGGGGTGAGAATATAATTTAGGGTAAGCTATAGTTTAAATTCTGAATTATTGATCTGATAACTAAAATATCATAAGCTATTAATAATTATAATTATATACACGAACTATTAATTACAAAATTAGCAAATAAATTAAGTTGTTACAGAGGTCAATTTTCAGTGTCAAAGAAGTGACGTTTCAAAACTAATAAATATGCCATTTTGGAAAAAATTAATATAATTTACAATTGTATCGTACGTCCGGCAAGCCACCTCATTTCTATATAATACTGAAAATTAACCTTTTAGATACTTTTTTGTTAGTTTAATAATAATTTGTTTATTTAATTATAATTATTATTAGTTCAGAATAATTTCGTTAAAATTAAGTTTGACAAGTTAGGAATAAGTTAGGGTTATTCATGCTTACGTACCCGAATTTTCGATTAATTTTGGTTTTCCATATAAATTTTGAAAGTTGTGAATAAATATATGAAATTAAATATTATTGTGGATTTTTCAAAAGTTAAATATCGGTCAAAATTAAATGTGACGTGGCAGTTGACATGGTGTCACTTCATCAAAACAATGTCGTTTTACTTATGAAATTTATATATAAAAAAGAGTTATTAGTGTCTAAATACACAATTTTTTGATGAATTTTGATTTCGTACACAACTTTGAAAGCAAAACTAAACATTATTGTAATTTTACACAAATTGAATATCTATCAAAATTGAATCTAACATGATATTCGCGTAACACCACTTTATTAGGGGATTATAGAGTAGGATTAGAAGTTGGGGTTAAAGAGCGAGGGAGAGAAAAAGATGGCGTGAGGTTGGAGTTAGAGAAAGAGAGGGTGAGAGAGGTGGATCTAACATCATATTCAATTTTAACTGATTTTTCAATTTTTGGAAAAATAAATTGAATTTGTGTATTTATTCACCACTATTAAAGTTCGTAATCTACATCTAACAAAAGTTCAGGTAGTTATAATAACTCTTTTATAACTGCCATGTCAGAATGGATTTTCATCGATATTCAATATGGGAATCCACTAATTAACCATTAATACATTGTTATATCAAAATATTATATTATTAAGGGTTATTCGCCTCTAAATTACTGAACTTTCACCATTTTATGATTTTGTATACCAATTTTAAAATTTGCATGTAATACTCAAATATTGATTTCATCTAATTTTGCAACCATAGAAAATTTTGATCAATGTTCGTGCTAACATGAATAGTTGGAAAATAATGTGGCATAATCGGCGATAGATAAACGACGTCACTGTATCAGATACATTTCCATGTTAATTTCCTAGCTATCCATGTTAGTACGAACATTGACATAAATATTTTATGGTTGCGAACCAAATGAAATCAATAATTGACTAATTTATAGGCTGATTTTAAAATTGATATGTAAAACCAAATAAAAAGTTCAATAATTTACAAACAAATAATCCTATTTTTATAATTGCCCGAGAAAAAAAATGACATAGTTAGATATTAATACCTCTCGAAAAAGAACTTAGATATTGATAATGAAATTTCTATAATTATATATTATTAACTATTACACATTATAATATCTTATGGAGAAATACGTCTAGTTAGAATATTTCAAAAATTATTTTGAAAGCGCTTATCTGTGCATGTTTTTTAAGCATAAACCATTAGTTTTATTTTCTTTGTAGAACTTCGAGTTTGATATTGCATTTTAATAGTAATATTTATATAATATTAAGAATTAATGGACTACTATAGCCTGTAATTTAGTGTATAGATATACCAATATACTCTTAGTGAAATTTAAGTAATAACAATTAAAAAACAGAAAACTATAACATCTTTTTTTCTCTCTCCCGCTCACCACTCTCTCTTCTCTCTTTTTTATGCAGCAACCGCCGCCGCCACCAACACCCCCCTTGCACATCTTGCCACCGCCGTCTCCTTTCTCTCTCTATTCTTTGTCATCGCGCCACCACCTATGCGGATCTGCTCCCCCGCGCCACCACCACCGTCTCTCTCTCTCTCCCACTGCGCCACCACCACCGCTTCCCGCCGCGCCTATCTGCTCCAACACTGTGCCACCTGCTCCAGCACTACCATTATACCACCGCGACGACCGTTGAAAAGAAGCTCCAGCGCTGCCGCTGCATCTCTTAATTCTCTAGCTCAACGACCGCCGAGAAGAAGCTGCAGCGTAGCTGCTGCCTCTTGCGTCGTTGTTCCCAGGTTTAAAAACGTGTAAGAGTGCTGTTACACGCTATTTTCCCAAAATTATAACTTTTTGTTACACGATTTTGTGATGTGTAAGATCATGTAAAATCGTTCAACACATACACTATTACACCACTTTTGTGGCGTGCAAATTGTTACACTGATGCACGCTATAAAGATATTTTGAAAACAATGACTATTATTTTCATAATTTTATCCGAATGAATACAATTTCCTTTTACTATTTGGCTTTCACTAAAATAGAGTGTTGCCTCAGGATTATTAATTATTGATATTGTCTAGTATAACATAAATATCTATACGTATTGCCAAAATTAATAATTTTAAAACAATACAATTTATAATAAACTCCTAATAATAGAACATCAAAATATAATGCATTTATATTTGTATAAAAATAAATTTACATAATTTGAATATACATAATGTCCTTTAATTTGAATAGAATGTGATTGAATTTTTTAAAACCGATTCTATTTTTAATGATATAATTTCATGATTAATTTATCCTTACTAGTTACAACATAATTTTGGATATTCTTTCTTATACTATTATTTTAGGAAATAATATCATTGATTTAGATTAGGAATTAATTATCATTGATCTTATTAGCATTTTGCATCAACATCTACGAATACTATCGTCACTAGTTTATCTTTTTCCTTTATTCCCATTAACTTATGGTCCGTGAATTAATCTCCCACTATGTTTTTGTTTCTTTTTCTTTAAGAATAACTTGTCACTAACTTTATTTATATATAATATAAAGCTTTTAAATACACAAGCTAATTTTCTTAAAACACTAATAATATACAAAAAATATATGAGAATTTTTGCAGGAAAAATTACGATTAAATACAATTGGCCAATTAATGCATAAAGTTATACCATAGTATGAAAAGTTATAAGATTGTATTAAAGAATTCAATTTTTTTATAAAGTTATAAATGTATTCTCATTTAAAATCTGAGATTGGTTACTCTAAAAAAATAATCAAAGGTTGGTTTTGAAATAAACTTTAAATTTAGTTTATAAAAGTTTCGTTCCAATTCAGCTAATTCATCCAATTAATTTCTATTTGTCTCAATAATTTATTTGAAATATTCTTTTATTTTCTTTTTTCTTCGTTTCTTTTTGTTTCTTTACTTTTATCTTTTAAAATATAGTTTTCTTTTTATTTTCTTGTTTTATATTTATATAATATTATATGGTGGTATAAATTATTATTTTTAAAATGCAAATTTATAAATTAAACTAAATATATAGTATAAAATTGAGATAATTAAGAACAAAAGTTATATATATGAATATATATATATATATATAGAGTTGTAATCAAATCCGAACCAATTCTTATTGCAGAACTGAGAACCAATCTTGATCGTCCATT
>JAYDZE010135249.1:0-22921 GCA_034509125.1 Monilaria moniliformis
TCCTTATCTCTCTTACTTTACCAATTATGCATTAAAACCCGTGCCGTCCACCAATGGGACTGTAATTGGTGGACGGATGGAGTATATAAAAGGCCAGTCTTCATGAAAATTACAGAATTGACATTTTGGGCGGGAAACATCATGAAATTCATTCTGAACTTATATATGTTAAAAAGAATCTGATACATCTATTATATACATAAAAAATTTAAGATATGACTTAAAGATATAAAGTCATTAGAGAAAAAATATATCTATTATGTAAAGATCAACATCAAAATACTTTTTAAGCCTTGCAGGTGCAGAGATCTTGACAGCCTTGCAGTGCAGATATCTTGACAGCCTTGTGACATGCATTCTCGAGCCTTGTGCTGTGAAATTTGTTTGAAAATTGTATCAACAGATTTGAATTCAAATAGCATTTGCGTACCAGAGAATCTATCTAAGCAAACCTCTATAAATACCAGCTCTGTGAAGACACTCCACCGCTGCAAGACACACACAAAAATAATCATTAATTAGAAGAATCAAAGCTAATTTTTTCTTCACCTGGGTTTTGTGTTTGAACTCAGCCTCGGCTCATTAATCAAATTTCAAATAAGAACGAAACTTTTGGGTGAAAGTTTCGAAAAAAATAGACAAAAGGAGAGACAAATAGATAGAAAAAGAAGAAGCAAATACACCATTGCACGAAAGAAACACACCAAATACAGAGAGAAAGAGAAAAAAAAGAAGAGATGAGCATTTTTAGGTGTACTTGTATCTGGCATAATCAGCCATCAGGTGGAACACTAAATGCAAGAAACAAATACAAAGAAATAGATTTTAAAAAAACAGAACAAAGTATAGCCAAAAAGCATCATGCGGGAGATGATTTGGGGGTTTAGATCTAGAATTATTTTTTAGATCCATAATAAAAAAGGATGAAAAATATTTTCTTTTGTAAAATCTTTCGGATCTGAAAATATTTTTAATTTTCGACCAAATAAAACTGAGAAGGATCGAAAAAAAACGCAATTTATAGTCTGATTTGAGATGAGGGACACGATTTCGCAAGATGGCTTATTTGTCATGGGAAGACAATTTACCTATTGTTGACTGTTGGAAGCTTATGAACAGTGTGGAATCACTGAGGTCAGAGGAGGCGGGCGGCGGGCGACGGGCAGTGAGGTGGGATGCGGACTTCTGCTTCGAAAGTTACGGAGCGGGTGATGACAGTTGGAGGAGGCGGTGAAACAGAGAGAGAAACCAGGTTCAAAGTATGAACTATGAAGGGAAGAAATAAGAGATATATGGCAGAAACAAAGAGTGGAGCGGCGCTAATGAAATTATGATAGGAAAATATTTGTATTTATATTAAGTCATTAATTAAATAAATGGTAATTAAGTTATTGAAAGAGAAAACTAACGACTACAATTAAGGCATCGACAAATGAACATCCCGTGAAGAAACATTTGGATAGATTGGTTTTCATAAATAAATTGTTGGACCATTATATTTTATATAATGTGCGTCACTATTTTAAGACATAGACATTACATGATATTATTAAATAAATCTATAATATTAATTAACTTAATTAGGTGTGTGATATTCACCACAATAATTAATGTTCAATTTCAACAAAATATGTACCACATATTTTAAAACTATAGACCTAAGCATGCAATATTAAAATTTATACAAAAAAAAATTGATAAAGATGCAAAGAAATAGATGGGGGGTTCATTAAGACGTTGTAATCGATTAATATTAATTCGAATGTATGAGTATGATATAAATTTGTAGAATTTTGGAAATATGTAATCCTTGCTTTATTGTCAAATAATACACCATTTTTTAAACAAATTTGCAATTTGAATGTATGAGGGTGATATAAATTTATAAAATTTTGGAAATGTATAATCATTGGTTTGTTGTCAAATAATACACCATTTAAGGCAAATTTGCCAAAAAAAAATTAAATGTTTCGATAAAAATCGTATAATTTGATTTGTAATGAATTTGTCTTCCTTAGTTATTTTCGATGATCAAATAATAATGTGACAAGTTTCATTGAATTATGTGAACAAATGACTCGCGTAGACGAGACATGTGGCTAACTAAACGAAATCTACAACACCATTTTCCTTTGTTGGAAAACATTGAGTGGTGAATGTACTACAATTTTAAAGGTTAAACACTACTTGAATATATAAAGGTATCATAATATTTTAGTAATGTTATAATATTTTTGTTATAAACTTAATTTATTATCATTTTATTGTACAATTATAAGGTTTTGATGATTATGGTTGGATAAAAATAAAATGATGATAATGATTTTTTTTTCACCTATAAATATTAGGAGCAAAATTTTTCTGAAAATGTTGATGATATAATATACTATTGCAATCAAATTTACTAATTAAATAATTTGTTTATTGTACTTAAAATCTAATCATTCACATTTATCAAGTGATAATATTTATTCAACAAAATTTATTTATGACTTGCAAATCATTTCATCGCAGACGTAATTATGACTTGCATTTTACATTTCACTACCATTGGTGCAACTTATATGCCTATAAACTTTCTTTCTCCCTTTCTCTCGCTCATCTTTCTCCATAAATCTTGAATCCTATTACCTTATTGTTATTGAAAATGTTAATTATTTTACAAAATATATCAATTTTAATTGATTGGTGGTAATCTATATCATATACATTTTGTGGTTATGCACTCTATCATATTAAATTTTCCAATATATTCAAATTCATCCTCACCTGAAATTGTGTGTATTTTTAATTAATTTATCTTTGAATGTGATATATTGTGTCGTAACTAAAAATCCACAAATTTAGTGATTTAATTTGTTTTAATTATTTTAAGCTTTCATTTAATAAAATATTTTTTATTCAAATTATTTCCATACTTTGGTAATTCAGAACAAGACACAAAAAATTATTTAATTTCTCAAAATTTTCAATCCCCGATCAAGTTCCACACCTATTCGGTGAAAATCAAACAGAGTTTTAAAATAGAGATGAGAAAAATCTAACACCAATTCGGCCAAAATTAAACATAGATATGGAAACATAGATGAGAAAAATTGAATACCATTCAGCCGAATCAACATTACCAGACCAAAATAAAACACCAATCAATTAAGTTCAACACTAATTGGCCAAAACCAGACACCAATTTGACACACACAAAGAGTGGACTGAGATGGGAAGAAGAAGAAGAAGAATAAGAACAAGAAGAAGAACAAGAAGAAAATGGAACCCCACAGAATGTTGAATACTTAGGCCTCCTGTCGAACACTTCGTGTGCAATGAAATGCTCGAACAGAAATTGAAGATGACACTCCAAAATTATTGAGTCGACGTGAGGTTCCAGAAATTTCGAAGAAATCTAAAAAAAATACAATTGTAGGTTTATGATTGTAGATCTAAAACCGATTATGAATGACCCAAGTTACGGCTGCGACGATGATGCTCGCCGGAGCCCACAAGCGCTAGATTGAGTGTTGTCAGGAGAAAACGAGAGAGATAATGCAATTTATGTGGTGTGTTAGAGAGATAGAGTCAGAGAGAGAGAGGAACGAGAGAAAGATATAAATATTCCAACAAATAATAAGTGGTGTGAAGTATATACACGTAAGAGTGTGTTATCATAAATCTACTACGTATTTAAATATTCTAACAAATAATTATTATTTTATTATCATTTTTTGAGCAACTATAAGTAATAATATGAATAAATTATTCATATTATTTAAAAAATATTTAAAATAAATGTAAATAACTGTTAATAGAAATATCATTATGATTGATGTGGCTCAATGGAGTAGATATACTAATTATAAAAATTGAAATAAGTGTGAAAATAACTATTTTATTTTTATCTCATCCCACCATACAATATGTCGGGTGGTCCGTATCATTTTGTGCATGTGTGTGTAAATATAATAAAATAATCATAATAATGCATGAGATTTGTATATAAATGTATAATAATATTTGTTTTGACTGAGTAGAATAGTAAATCCATGGAATTTAAATGGAATTATTATTTTCACATTATTCTACTACAGATATAAAAGGGGAGATCTTTGAAAAATTACAAAAATACCATTTTGGAGAGAAAATATGGACCAATGGTTCATATTTAACTTTAACCATTAGTCCATATATTTAGTTGATTTGGTGAGTAATTTTAATTTTTTTTATTTTTTAGATTTTTTAATTAGCTACAAATTTGATAATATAAATAACTTATATATGAGTATTATTTATAGCTTTCAGGATATATGTTTGTCGCTTTCATTATTAACAAAGTATGAAAATTATATTTATGACAAAAAATCCGAACAAATGAGAGTATATACATACATAATAATTGATCTACATGATTAATAAAGATTATTAGTTGTAACTTATATTTCATAACATGCATGAAAACTTAGCGATTTCATTTTAATTTATACATGCACGACACATTAGGATCATAACAAGAATTTTCTCAACCTTTTTCTATAATTTTTTTGTTCCATTCTTAAATTGTTGTTATGCACATCTATCAATATTGTAATTTCTATAATAAAACTATTTCCCATCTCAATAATTCACTCGCAACTGATAAAACATTAGGCAAAATAAATAATCATGCATCACACAAATATAAATATAAATGTATATTTTCTTAATAAAATTTATGAATATTGTAAAATTATTTTATCTATAATTTTTGTAATTTTTTTTTATTCTGCAAAATATTGAGATATTGCTGATTCTTATTTACATGTTTATATGTAGATCATTTTTAGTAAGAAAAAAAGGTTGGACAAATGAAAAAAAAAAGAAAAAAAAAATCCAAAGTATCAATTTGTTGTATGACTTAGTATGTAATGATGATGATGATATTTGTGATTCTATCGTTAACATTATCTATAACGATTTCACTCTCATATCCTTCCATTATACCAATCACCATTAAATAAATGTGTTTCTTGAGACTCGCTCATCTCAAAGAACAAATTCACAACTGAAAAAAATAAAGGAAATTAGAAATTTGTGCATCGCATGGAGAAAAATGCTTTAATACCTTTTTCTTTTATTTTGCCCAATTACTTTTGTTTAGTTAGAGTGAAGTTATAGATATGTCATGCCATTTAAAGAACCTGCTTGCTTGAATTAGTCTTTTCAACACAATTCTCACACGAACACGTCCAAAATTAATGGGATAGTGTCAAGTGATCTTATCGGGTGTCGTTATCGGATCGACCCGATAAGGACGCGATAATTTTGGATTGGATTCGAGTTGGGTTCGGGTGGAAATCAGATTACCCGTCAATATTAATATTATTATTTTTATTCCCTTTTAATTTTATTATTATTTTAGTTAGGGTTGGGTTTTCTAAATTTTGTTTACTTTATTTATTGTTAGATTGTGTCGTTATCGTGCGATGGTAGTGTCATATCAGATTCATGTCGTTATCGTGTTGTTATCGTGTCGTGTCAACACGAATAAGATCATGTCTATAACAGGTTCATGTTGTGTGCAGGTCGCGTTTGGATTTGAATGTAGGAGGTTGGATTCGTGTTCGGATTGAAGATTTTTTTAACAGGTCGTGTTCGTATTTGGCCTTATCGAGTATGGTCGTTATTGGGTCGACCCAATAACAATTCAACCTGCGAAATTTACAGTCCTACTTTATACATATGTGTTTCTAGAGATTCACTCGCTCACACATATAAACTGTTTGGATAATATATATAGCAAATTATGGATCCGTGCATCGCACGGATGGAATACTAGTAGTAATAAATTCGGACACACTCTAAGTAAAGTAGGGACGATGTAGGTAAGCGGGTGATATCCTTATCCGACCCATAATCTTCTTTGTCCCATTGTATCTCACTAATAATTTTATTTTTAACTAATATTTGTTCTAAAGTAAAATACATCATGATTCATATTTATAATAAAAAGTTAGAAATTTTAAAATTCATATACTATAATTTTGGAACATTTGATTAGAAAATAATTATTTTGATTGATTATTCCAAAACTATGATATATGATTTTTTAAAATTTTAAGTTTTATTATAAATATTAAATATGATGTATTATGCAACAATAAAAAAATTATTTAAAAAATGCTATTTAAAATAATAAAATTAATAATGGACACCATGGTACACATAAGATTGTGGAACAGAAGATTTCATCCGTTATGCCGTGTATGTATGATTTTTTTCTTTAAATTAATTTGTTTTGTCACTTAATAATTACTGTAATTGGTTCAATTTTATGATTATAAGCCCTGTAATTTTGTAGCATCTTTAATTTTATAAGAATAAAATATTATGATACAAATTTCAATCCCCCTTACCTAATTTAAAATACATAATGGTGGTAGGGGATGGGAATGTCCTTTCTGTATCCTATTTATAGTGTGTATAAACCAAATATAGTTAATTAGTGGGTTTTCTCATGAGAAAATTGCAAAATTATTGTGCTTTGTATTATGTTGAGCACACTTTCTGTGTGCATATGTAATCTACATAAATAAATAGTATATTGCTATATAAGAATTATATATTATAAAATAATAATGATTTCTTTCAGTAATTTAATCATACAATAAAAATCTATATGTGTAATATGATAAATATATATTTAGATAGATGTGATAAATTGATAAGTATCTATTTAGTTATGAGATCGCTATTTATAGTAATTCATGTCCCAAAATAGGAATTGAATACGATCATGTCACGTACGAGGATTATGCCCTGACACGTGTACATGGCACGACCATATTTAAAATAAAAATAATGGAAAGAGAAAACTGAATCATATGTTTTTTTGAAAAAAAACTGGAAATTTATTAATCAATCGATTAGCAGAGCCGATACTGCAAGCAGGTATTTCTGTTCTTCAATGTCTGTATAGTTTCAATTAATTAGTGGTAAATTAGAATCTAGGGTAAATCCGAATCTAAATTGGAATCTAGGCAAACCCTAGGACAAATCGAACCTTAATAAATGCATGTACAAAACCTAATGGGATACGTATATTATTACCATTTGTAATAGGAATTGTTAGAAAACCTCATATATATCAGATAATAGTTGCATTAGAATTCGGTATGATTTTTCGAAATTGATATAATTTGCTGTTACTTCAATGTTATTCAGATCGTATTTTTCCTATTTGTAGATCGATAAAGTTCTATTAACTCATTGCCTTTTGAAGAAAAAATCGTGTATAGAAATTGTGGATTATTCAAGAATGTTATGATGTTTTTCTTTAGATCCTTTGTTTGTTAGGCAATTATTTGAATTATATGTAACACAAAAAAATTGAGAGTTACCATAATTTTCTAAACAAAAATGTAGGTTCTGATACCTTATCAATTTTATTGTAAGAATTGCACTAACTTATAAGTTCGGTGTAGTAAATTATATACCACGTGTTTTGCAAATTAAGTTAATATTTTGCAAAACACGTATAATTTACTGCACCGAATGTATAAATTACTGCAGTTCTGATAATAATACAACGTTGTCATATGAACCCATATATATATATATATATATATGGCTTTTGGCTGAACATGCAAGTATATGATTGTTCGAAGTGATAGAGATGGCGGGGAAAGCGAAGCAAGAGTCGAAGGGTGGGAAAGACGAGAGCTATGATGCCTACTTTGATATGGTGCAGAGCAGAAAGAAGCTCCCCTGCGCATTGCAGGAGAAGCTAACATCTGCATTCGCACAAATACCCGTCTCGTCCTTCCCCAAAGTCCCCGGTGGGAAAGGTAGTGAACGCCTCGTTTTAGATGCTAGTCACTAGTCTTACATAGGCCGTGTCGTCTGATGAATTCCCAATTTTATAGTTATCGAGATTCAAGCAGACATGTCGATAGGTGATGCCCTTAAGGTGTTATCCGAAACCAACATTCTCTCGGCCCCCGTAGTCGACCCCGAGGCTAGTGATAGTAAGGATTGGAGGAAAAGATATTTGGGGATTGTTGATTACTCTGCTATAGTTCTTTGGGTGCTGCAGACTGCAGAAATCGCGGCGGTCACCTTATCCGCCACCTCGGCCGCTGCTGCTGGAGTCGGGACTGCTGCTGCCGGTACCATTGGCGCCCTAGCATTAGGTGCCACGGGCCCGCTAGCTGTAGCTGGGCTGACCGTGGCTGCAGTCGGGGCAGCTGTGGCAGGGGGCGTGGCCGCGGACAAAGGAATGGGGAAAGACGCTGCCACGGCCGCGGATAAGTTAGGCAACGATTTCTACAAGGTCATCCTCTACGAGGAGCCTTTCAAGTCGACCACGGTATTGCGCCTTCTGATCTAGTTATGTGAAATGCTTTGCCTATTTTTGATGTGTCAAATGTGTGTATGGTTTTGAATTGATAGGTTAGGTCGATCCTTAAGTCGTATAGATGGGTGCCTTTCGTCCCCGTTGGTCCGGATAGCTCGATGTTGAGCGTTATGTTGCTGCTCTCCAAGTATAGGCTTAGAAACGTGCCCGTGATCGAGCTAGGGAACTCGTCAATCAACAACTTCATTACTCAATCCGCAGTGGTACAGGGCCTCCAAGGATGCAGGGGAAGGGACTGGTTCGACTGCATCGCCGCGCATCCTATATCCGACCTCGGTCTTCCTTTCATGGCCCCGGATCAGGTAAACGAGTAATACTAGCACTTGTTGCTTTAGTTTGGGGGATTGGATCCGTAATCCATCTCATTTTCTTGATTTTTTATGATAGTGTTTGCCTCGTTTCTAGGTTGCACCTCTCGTGCGTTTTTTTAATGAGTTTTACTTACATAAAAAGAACATATTGCTTAGGTGGTTAGTGTTCGGGACAACGAGTTGGTTCTCGAAGCCTTCAAGAAGATGAAGGAGAATCTAATCGGAGGCCTCCCCGTCGTGGAGGGCGCGTCAACGAAGATCTTCGGCAACATAAGCATAAGAGACATTAGATTCTTGTTGCTCAAACCTGAGCTATTCACAAATTTCAGGTTTATTATTATCTAACTTGTGTGAAAGGAAAATGTTCATTTAGTGAAAGCTACTTATTTGGATTGAATTGTTATGTAAATTTCAGGGAGCTCACTGTGAAGGACTTCATAAAGGCCGTGGCTTCGACCACGGACAACAATGGCAAAATCGTGACACCGATCACATGCCAGTCGAGTTCGACTCTAGGCACCGTGATAGACACTCTGGCCTCGAGGGCGGTCCATAGGATCTATGTCGTTTCAGGGGAGGAAAAGCAGGTGCTCGGCGTTGTTACTCTTAGAGATGTCATCTCCTGTTTCATCACCGAGCCTCCGAATTTCTTCAATGATTACTTTGGTTTCACGGCGCAAGAAATATTGAGTCGATGAACGAGGCCGGAGATTGTCCGATGATCCATGACGGTCGGAGTTGAGGAAGAGAGTAGCCAGGTATCATCTAAGATCGCCTAGGATGTACATGCCTTTCTGCTATGTGTATGTGTGTTTTTTGTTCTTTTTTTTATTTTATTTTTTAAATTTTAACTATATGGAATCATGTTTTATCATAAGCCTATTTTCATATTCCCAAAAACTACAGTTTAAGAGTTACACTTTCCTATGTTGTGGAGTTGTTTTTATTCAAACTACAGAACATTTGCTTTTATTCAAATTGCATGATTGGCGACTAGATCTCTGTGTTAGGGCTGATAATTTTAACACGTTGACTGCTGTATCGTCATCATATGGAAAAAAATAAAAATAGAAAAGACTACATCGAAATTTTGCACATCCAAAAAGATTCCGAATCTAGATAGCTATCGGCATCTCCAAACGGCAAAGAGGGCAATAGTGACTAAACCGGAGCCACGTCACGATGCAGACGCCGTGAAAAACGTGGCAACACGGCATGCACAAACCCTCGCGCAATTCGTCCAAGCAAATCGAGCAGTCCCCCCCGCCCTCGACGGCCTTTCTTTCTAAAAACTCGATCGACAACCCCGCAGCCGGGATCATGTCGACGCAGGGGGGCTCCCCCTCCTCGAAAACATTCGTCACTAGCGTCGCCAGATGGAAGTGAAGATGGACTATTATGATACCAGTGTCGCGTCTTTTGCAGAGGAACCTGATATTGCTCCTCGTGGTCGTCCATACGTAGTCGACTGCGACTTCACGAGTCGAGTCCAAGACGGGCCAATCCCCGAGCAGCTTGTTTAGGATTTCGCACGTCTCTGTGTAGTCCGCGAATTGCTCGATGTGGAGCGAGACGAATCTGTCGGTCATGGTGGAGATGTGCCGGCCGCAAAACTGCCATATATCGGAATCCGATGGGATGATCCAGCTGGTGTCGATGGTTTGGAAAGAAAACCGGTAGTTGATGTCAAATCGAGGAGGCGAGATCGGATCGGCCGGCATTGACTTGCAGGAAACCGTGACCGTTCTTCGCATGTGAGTGAAATCTTCCATATGTGTTGATGATTTGAATTGGGACGAAGAGGTGTTGTTTTGAATCGTAGTCATATTATGTAATACTGCAGTGATTTTGCTCCTCGTGTTTCTTTTATAATTTTTTGTTTCGTATTAATATATATATATGTGTGTGTGTGTGTGTGTTTTTTATTAAATTAAGTAGTTTTTCCAAGAGATGATCCTTGTCGGAGTTTATCATAGTTAAGTGATATTGTTGGATTTCTATGTACATATGTGATAAAAAATACTTTTTTCACAATTATTACTTACGAAAAGATCAAAGGAAAGAAAAAACTAGGTTGCTGATTCTAGATGCAATAGCACAATCACGACCAAAATTACGTATAAAATATACATATTATATCTTGGGAATAAATTAGAGCGCTCGTAATTTAATACAAATCCTAATTAATTAAATTAAAAGATGCAGCAATCCCTGATCATGACTGAAATAAGAATTTATGTTTTTTTCTTTCTTTTCGTGGTCAATATTAGTGGATACGATGTCGTTCGGAACCTCTCAATAAAAGCAACAAATATATACTAACTCGGATTATGGGCACCTATTGTCGTCTATGCAAAGAAATACCACAGTTTTAAAGTGTAAGCAGGACTAAAAAGGAAGGGTTTATGCAAAAAAAGTAATGATTTTCCGAAGTTGGAGATGCGGGGTATCGATCCCCGTACCTCTCGCATGCTAAGCGAGCGCTCTACCATCTGAGCTACATCCCCTGCACATCACAACTTCCATGTACCATATAATTGAACCCAGATATGGGCATAGCGGCGTCTGCCCATAACTCGAGTTGAGATGCGAGTCTGGTCGCTTGTCGGGCCCAGCTGTGGCTAAACCGAGGTCCAATAACTTCGTGTTAAGTTCCTGCATCAGAATATGGGTTTATGGCTATTGCTTTCTCTAACCAACACCTCAAATTCAAAATATCACAAGGCTTCGGATTATTTGCATATTAGTATTTTGTATTTAAAAGTCAATTTTGTCTGACAAACCGCAGGCCCAAATGTTTTCAAAGGGTGTTTCTTTTAAGAATCAATCTAAAATAAGCTAGAATCTCAAGTCAGCTTACCGTCAATGTTGGGAGAGTGTTGTGTATGGCCATTTAAGTTTTAAATTGGAGTTTACTTTGTATGATAGAATAGATTGACAAAATATATTGAGTATTTAAAAAATTAGATGGTTAAACAAACTCAAAATTAATCAATCTATCGAACAGTGAATTAGTTTGAATTATTTTTATCAATTTATTCAATCGCTCAAAATAAACGCCCCTGACGGGTTGAAATTACTCATACATGATTCATGCTCGGGTTTCAAATGCAATCAAAGGCTAGCATAATTACGAATATAAATTTGGTTATGAATGTACCATCAGACGATTTGACATAAAATTTTGTATCTTTTTGCAAAGGCACAAATTTGGTTAATTTCAGTAAATGTAAGCACAAAATTAGCATCCGTGAATTTGCTAGCTATCAAGTGGCAGGCCCGTTAATGGGGCCCAACAACAATTAGTAAAAGCCCAAACCCGACTGGATGTAGTTCGCTAATCACGTGTTCAAGTTCCAACTAAAACTTCCGCGTCCTTCCATCCAATCAGATCCCTCCAACACTCATTCAACCAATCGTAGTCCGCCACGTGGGAATCCACGTAACTTGGGGCCCACAATTGTCTTCGTTTAAAAGCTAAAATCGCAGATTTGTAGAGAACATAACCGTAAACAGAAAATCGAAGGTACGGGAACGAGCTACAATTTGGTGATCAGAGCGGGCGGCGATCTGGTGGTTTCCGTTATATTCGGCGGCAGATGGAGTCTCGCGGCAGCGGAATGCACCGCGTTTTTCTCCTGGCTTTTTGCGTCGCCGGCATTTGGGCGGCTTATATCTACCAAGGGGTTCTTCAGGAGACTGTGTAAGCATTTATTTCTGCTCCAATTATTGTTAGTTATCTTAAATATGAATTGCAAATGTATTGTGGTGGAGGTTTGTTAATTTTCATGGTGAAAGTAATGTTCTTACTTTTGTGGAATTAGGAGAAATGTGAAAGTTGAAGAATGGATTTAGGTTTTGGTTTGAAGAAAGCTGAGTTTACGTCGCTATGAATATCATTAGTCAATGTACTAGCTCTTTGTGTGTGTTTTTGTGTGTGTGTGTGCGTTTTTGTGTGTGTGAAGACACACACACACACACACAGAGAGAGAGATGTTTTTTTTTGGGATTTTTATTTTTATTTATTTCCTGAGGTATGTTATGGATTTAGTTGTCCGTTGATCTATTGTAATTGTTTCTTTTTTTAGCTTATTTTTGGAATTATGCTTGAGTTCTGATGACAATGTTGTTACAGGTCGACAAAAAGATTTGGTCCTGATAAGAAGAGGTTTGAGCATCTGGCGTTCTTGAACCTAGCACAGAGTGTAGTATGTTTGATATGGTCATTTCTAAGTAAGTTCATTAGCTGAGTGCTTTTCAACTCTGTTTGTATATGCTGGGATGCTTATGTTTTATAATTGCATCTTTGAAGTGAAAAAGCTCTGGTCAAATGGTAGTGATGCTGGAGCTCCATGGTGGAGTTACTGGAGTGCTGGAATTACAAACACGATTGGCCCGGCTATGGGAATTGAAGCGCTGAAGTACATAAGTTACCCCGCCCAGGCATGTTTGAAATTCTAAGCATTCTTAGATTTTAGTTCTTTTGGTTAATGATAATTTGTTGAGTCATGATTGATCTTACTACTTCTGTCCATTTTGGAGTATTATCTTTAATTCTTAAGAGGATTGTGAATTAATGCTTGATTTGATATTTATAGGTGCTGGCTAAATCCTCAAAAATGATTCCAGGTGAGTTGATATGTAATTGTTACTTATTGAATGAACTGTTGAGTTTCCAAGCATCCTATATCATGAAGCATGTAAGGGTGTTATTGAATGAGATACGATCTTGTTTAATGAATAAAATCTATGCTTGAATTGGAATTGGAGGAAAACTGACTTCACAAAAATAAATATATTGCAATTTAAAGTTCTAATTTATCTAATTGGAAAAAAGAGAAGTTCTGAAAGAAATGACTGTTCTCTTGACTTACTACAGACCTGCTTGCAATTTAAGCCTCCCCTCGCTTATTTCTTTTGAAATCAAAGGAATAAATGGAATGATATTATGCAGTGAATTTTAGCCTTGTTTTTCTTCAATATTACTATTTATTTAGATTTTAGAAAGAAGAAGAAGAAGAGTAAGATATCGCATTAGAAGGTTGTTCTTCGTAATTTTAATAAGTTTGGCTGGTAATATTTTGGGGGTAAAATTGTTTCATCCCTACCTCAATCTTATGAGTTGCTTTTCCTTTTGCAGTCATGCTGATGGGCACGTTGGTTTATGGGATTAAATATACAATCCCAGAGTATGTCTGCACATTGCTTGTTGCTGGAGGTGTATCCACATTTGCACTTTCAAAGGTAGATATTTGAGCTTCACAGTTAGAAGTCGCATTAGAACAGATAAATTCTTTTGTCAATTGCCGGAGACCATTATTATGTAGTCTGAATTGGAGCATGTTGAGTTATATCTGATGCAATCTTGAAAAACAGACTCCGTATTTACGAATGTGATTTTTATTTGGTTTCACATTTTGCACCCCTCAGACAAGCTCGAAGATAACAAGCAAACTGGCACAACCAAATGCTCCAATTGGATATGGTCTTTGTTTTCTGAACCTTGCTTTTGACGGATTCACAAATGCGACTCAAGATTCAATCACAGCAAGGTAAATGAGATTTCCTAGTCTCAAGATCTGGCTCTCTATTGGTATAAAATCTGTTTAATGTGTTATGCGTATGCTTTGATCTCCTTAAGATGTGTTTCCTGCCTCTCTCAAAATCAACAATTTATATGTTAAGGCGCGTTTTGGTAATATATGGAAGTTGATATTTCTATTCAGGTACCCAAAGACAAGTGCGTGGAACATAATGCTAGGCATGAACTTATGGGGCACCATCTACAATATGGTATTCATGTTCGGCTGGCCAAACGCCATCGGGTACAATGCTATCGACTTTTGCAAGCAGCATCCGGAGGCAGCATGGGACATCCTACTCTATTGCCTGTGCGGTGCAGTCGGCCAGAACTTCATTTTCCTAACCATAAGCCGATTTGGCTCCTTGACCAACACGACGATCACCACCACCAGAAAATTCGTGAGCATCGTGGTTTCTTCATTGTTAAGTGGGAACCCACTCTCCCAGAAACAATGGGGGAGCGTTACAATGGTCTTCTCCGGATTATCGTACCAGATTTACCTGAAATGGAAGAAGTTGCAAAGAATGCAGAAGAAGAGGAAGTCCAATTAAGTGAGCTCATGATTTTTAGACTCTGCATGTAATATTTCCCCATCTTTTGAGATACAAATTTGATGTAAAATCATGGCTAAAGTCATTACATGGTAGATATAGAGTTCGGATTCTTGTATCCTTGAAATTGTAGATTCTAATTTAGATGAACAGCTAAGATCAATGTTGAAGAGATGATATTTTCACTACAAACATGAATTACACTACAAACATGAATTACACTGTCTTCTGCTCTCTCTCTCTCTCCCTCTCTCATGGCGAGGTGCCATTATATAGTTACACTAAAGAACTAAGAAAATGCTATGTTGGTTACGTCTATACAATAAGGCCTATGTAGCCAATTGGAACAGTGGATGTCCATATATCCAAGTTCCATGATGAGGCAAACAAAAAAAAAATGACTAACATTATAAAAAACAACACTAGGAAGAGAAGAACTCAAGGATGCAGATCACGAAGATCGATCTTCAAAAGCTGGAGTGCTCTTTAGCCTTCTAGGAAGCAAGAAGGCAGATCTTCGCGGGCCTATCTATAAAAACACAGGTCGAGGTGGCTGCAGTCCAACAACAAACAACTCCTAAACGATGGAACAGAAGGCCTCTACACAAAAAAAGGCTATTCCGGTGCCTTGGTGATTGATCATAGACAATGGAGGAGGGACCTCTTGCATGGTGGCGGCTGCGAAGGATTCGTGACTGTGCTCTGAGACGACTCCAGTCCTAGAGTTTTCATCAAGAAGTGCTTTTCCTGCACAGATTTGGCTCACTTGAATAGCAGAAAAAGAAAAAGATGTTGAAAACATAACTTTTTTTTTTTGTGAATTCTTACACTTTCTGAGAATTTTGGGCTGGGAATTGTTGCTGCTAGTGCTCTGAATAGTGGTGTCACATGAGTAGGAGAGCTGAATTCTTCATTATCACCTTTTATTTCTTCAAATGTTGACATATTTTTCACTGGATTAAGACATAGATATCAAACTCAATTTTTTGTTTTTTTAAAGTTATTGTGTTATACCTTCATTTTCTGTGCTTGTCGCAGAAACACAATGTCGATCCAACTTTTCTTGATGCAATGCAGCAGTTTCTTCCTCACATTCTCCCCTTTCGTCATGTGGCACATCAGAGTTAAGAGTCCATCCTGTGCTGTACTCAGAGCTTGCTGGGGATGACTCATACACGTCGACCTCCCTGCACAGATATCAGACTTGAGAAGGCAAATTAGGTGACTCTTCACTCAAACTTAGACCTATCTGACCCCATGAAGATACCTCCACGACGACCTACTGCCTTCATCAGAGCTTCTTATCCCCTCCTCCAACGCCTTGAACTTCTGTAGTCGAAAATCAGCATCAACATTTGTGATTTCAAGCAGTTGCTGGCTTTCTTTGCTCCGTTTCAGAAAATCTTGAAGCACCTGAGGCCATGTTACAAATTATAAATCATATCATGAAAATGCAATAGAAATTCTATTTTTATATCTTGGAATCGAACCCAGGTCGCTCATCCTTATCCAACTGCACATTGCCAAAACAACTTACCATCCAAACATTTTCAAGACTCTGATCTGTCTTCTCTGTTTTAACTTTGATTGCAAGAGAGCTGAGAAGTTCTGCTTGCTGCAGCAATGCAAGAACCTTCGGATCGTCCTTTTTGAGAAACATTTGTGCAGATTTGCTTCCCACACCTGCACGGAATATGAAACGAAAGAAAAAAAAAAGAACTCGCATCATTTTGCAGTTCATGAGATCAATCAAACTACACTGATCAAGATTTCATCTTTCTCTCCTGGTTGTCAACTTCAGGTAATCGCAAGCAATCACATAAAATTCGAACATGCAAAAGGTCCCTCGAGCTCACATTTATCAAGCGATTCCTCCTTAATGCCATCAACATTCTCTCCTCCTTTACAATTTTCTGCAATAGTTAAGATACAAGTCCTGCATCAGCATCACCAATAGAAAATGTCAATTACCAAGAAATATAATCAGATCAAATCCCATTAAACATTTTTCACAGAACTAAATGTCCAAAAATTCACCATACCTTATCTTCTTAAGAGCATTCTCAGATCCTTCATTTGAATTGAGCCCATTACGAAAAACAACCCTTTTGTTGTTCAAGTTGACATAAGAAGTAGCGCTGTTTTCCTTCGCCAAGGCTTCTCGTTTGGCCCTCTTCTTGCACAGAGTGGTGAATCTATTCTTCACAGCATTATCAGTTCTGCAACAAAACAGAATATAACTTTTCTTGCATCAAATTTGAAAAGGAGACGTATAAGGTTAAGGATTCGAGTCTTTACCTGCCTGAAACCACCTTTGCTATCTCAGTCCATCTGTTCCCATAAACCCTCTGCGCCTGCAACATCATCTCCTCATTGATTTAGATCATCTCATACAAGAAAATTCGAATTTTTGGGAATGCCGCCATCCAATAAATAACAATGTCACCAACAAAGATAATTAACTAACTAAACAAAACTGAAAATATGAATCTAAAAAAGAGGAAGAAGCAATGATGATAGATAGGACACAAAAAGATCATCATCCATTCTTGCAAACTACAAAAGTCGAAAACAAGTGTGAATTCGACACATCTGATTTACCTCGCATAAGAGCATGTCTTCCTCCAGCGACCACCCTCCTTTCTTGAAATCGGAATTTAAATAAGTGAACCATCTATCCAGAAAAAACAAAAATCTTCATTGAAATCACACAAAACAGAGGTAAAAAGGTGCCTATCACTATCAAAATAAATGCAAATTAACCTCCTTCTACATTGTCTCGTAGTTTTGTCCTTGAATTTTGATGCAATAATTCCCCAACTATCACAAAAGTCCACATTCATTAAGCTTCTCTCACAAAGAAAACATTCAAAAACAATCATATTATTACAAATTATAAGAAAAAATAAATTCAGATTCTTACTTTTCAGAGCCATGTAAACGAATCTGCTCGCGCAGAATATCGTCTTCCTGTGAGCAAACCAATCCATCAATTAAATAAAATGCATGCTAAAAAAAAGAAACTAAAAAAAAAGAAAAAAAAAATGACCTCTTGACTCCAAGAAACTATATGTCTTTCCTTCTTCTTCAACACCTCACCAAATTCTGCATCAAGATTGCTGCTGCTACTGTTCATCTCCTTCTTCTTCATCTTCTCCCAAAATCCCAAAATTTTCTTCTTTCTTGCATGCTCAAGAAATAAATAGATTTTTTTTTTGTGGATTGAGAAATATATAACAAAGACCTGTGAAAAGATCAAATCTTTTTTAACCTCTTTTCTAAAGAAAATAAAAAATAAAATCAAACAGTTGGTGTTTGAACTAAACTGCCTAGGATTCGACCTTTTTCGAGCTCTACTCTGTGAAGCAATAACATCAAACACTTTACCAACAATCAGCTCCTCCTAATATAGGATCCCATTTCGAGAATCTCAACGCACAAAACCCCTTGATTACACCTCACATAATAACATAAATGTAACAGCAAACTTATCTATAAATGTGCCTTTACTACTCGCATCGAGATTCGAGAAAGAAAGAGTATAGAACTTGCAAGCCAAGGTAAGCATACGAGGAATAATATAAAAATCACAATTTTTTTTTCCTATGTTTTTTTGGTGTTCAAAATTGCTTTCTCTCTCCCTCTCTATGAAAAATGGCAATGTTGAGGTGGTACGAGTGTTGATCAAATGTGAATATTAATTGAATAGCATCAAGGGATTCTTGCTTTGTAGCGCGGGGATGAATGGAATTTGAAAATAAATAATAAAATAAGAGAGTGGAATAAAAATAAACGCTGAAATCCATGAGAGTGTAGTTAATGATGAGAGCAGAGAGCAACCCCACACCCTCACTATGTGTATTGTGTGTGTGTGGGCTGTTATGTCTACTCCATTTCTGGATTGGTGGGCTACTTCTTCGTGTTCGCTGCATAATGTCTTGAATATTAGGTGCTCGAGAAATTGCGTGACTCAACTGTTTCACACTCGCTCGCAAAAAAGGGGTTATTGTAAAAACAAAATCAATTTTGCTGGAATTTCTGATAATTACGTATATAACATGTACTTACTTCTATTATTCATTTTATAGTTAAGTTAAAATTTCGATTTATACCATGGGAAAAACTTATTTGACATTTAAAATTAATTGAAACATGCAAATTAATAACGTTAATAATTCTTGAGGCAGAATCGACAATATGAAGTTGTTTTATTTACGTCACTTGATCAAAATTTAAACTTAGACTATAAAATAAATAATAGAGATAAACACATGTTATATTTATAATTATTGTAAATTCAAACTAAACAATCAAGAAAGTATCAAATATCAATGTTCGGACTATTTTTTAAGAATAATCCAAAAAAATGGGATTTTTCTAATTTTGACGAGCTTTCTTAGTCAATTTCTAGAAATATTGAAAGTGCTTATAAAATTAATTTTATATTTCAAGTATTGTGGTTTTTGTTTGTTGATTAAAAACTTTATTCTTGAATAAAAGAAGAGGAAAAAAATTAGTTTTTAGTATTGTTTAATTATTTGAACTTCTTGTTTTTTATTACGAAAAATAATTCATAAGAAGAATTTTATTTCGTTCATTCTCAGAAAGGGTTCACACTATCAAAGTTAAAAGAATTTCTTAGTTTTGATAGTCACTTATTTAGAAAGTGTTTTGGCTGAGCTTATAAATCTAAATCAATTTATAAGCTATTTAAACTTTATTAATTCTTAATAGATATTTGACAAAATAAGTTTCTAAATAATTTATGAGCTATAAAAATAAGCTCCTAAAGAAATAAGTTTTTCAATCCCAATTTTTTTTATAATCTTATAAGCAATAATTATTTTATAAAAATAACCTTACTATGATTTGTTATTTATAATATATACCATTCTAATTTCATCTTTCTCCAATTTTCTCTTTCTAATTAGAATTTTTTTTCTCTCTAACTTGCAATGCTCCCTTTAGTTGATAATCTACATTATTCAAACATTTTGACAACTTATAAGTTCTTAACATGTTAAATCTTAATATTTTTTTAAATATCTTCTAAACTGTTGGAATTTAAAAACTCTCTAAAATAAGCTTAACCAAACACCTCTGGTAGACAAGGAAATATTGTGGGTTGAAATTATGGAGAATACTTGTTAGTAATTTCTATAAACTTAAATCCCTAATTGGAGTTATTTTCTACCATTAGACCTACATTTAATGGGAGTAATAATGTACTCCGTCCGTTCAATTATTCATGGCGTATATTCTTTTTTAGATAATATGACACGTTTTCTTTTTAAGACATTTTTATTACTCACATAATTCTAAATAATATATATTCATTATAGTATTTTACAGTATTTTTCAATTTTTCTAAATATCTATACTAAAAAAATGTGCCGTAAATAATTAGAAGGATGGAGTATTATTTTATTTAAAGATAGGATTTTTCAAAGATTAACTTGGTGAATTATCTTTCAAGGTGACGGTCAAGATTTTGATATTTTTTAGGTTTATTTTAATTTATTTTTTTTAGTTTGTTGGGACTTTAGGAGGGTAGTTTTGGCAATAAAAAGGTGAAATAATTGAATATTAGGTATGTCAGTTTGCAATAATAAGGTATGGAGTATTGGGGTTGCAAGCAAAGCAAGCCACGTGATGGTGGGAATGTTGTTATCTTCCCAAACTTTGGTCTTCTCTGACTATTCAACACTCTGATAAACGGTCAGATTTCATTTTTTTTTAATTGAAATTTTGTCGACAATCGAAATAATATAGAATTTGGAATTTGAAAAATGAAAATTATCCATTTAGGTCTGAATGTCAGATTTGATTGGACTAGTTATTTAATGGGTCGTGAGTAATCTTGAGAAATTATATTTTATTTTGAATATTATCATAAGTATATATGGCCACTGGTGGATGCGGGGTTGGGAGGGGGCGGCCGATCTCCCCCGACAACTTATTTTCTTTAGGATCATCGTAAAACTGCAATTATCGTTCCTCCATTCGAGTGATCAGAGGATATATACAAAAGAAACTGAGAAAAATAAGTGTGATTGTATGAAAGTGAGAGAAAGAGAGAGAGATGGACGTGTTGTAGGAAGAGCGAAAGTTTTGAACGTATTGAAGATTATATTTATTTTGTTATTATTTTATTTCACCATCTCCATTTTTTGAATCCGACACTGGTAATATATACCTTGAGAGAGAAATAGTGTCGATACAATATTATTAAACTAGAACTTAATGCAATATATGACCAAAACAGAAAGATGAAGCAGGGAAGGCCCAATGATATGGAAGTAGCTAGCTCTTAAATAATTGAATTGCATGATGTGAAAGCGACTATGTAAGTTAAATTAAATTGTTTATTTCGTGTGACTAGGACGTCAAATTTCAAATTGTTGTGTCCTTGTGTGTCATAAACCAGAGCAGATCGGTATCTTTGAGCGAGTGAGGCATGGGTTTCTTCTTGGTATAGGTATAGCTCATATCTTTGGTTTTGCTAATCGAGATACATCATGCGCTTGCGTATTTTTATGCTTCTATTTAATTCTAATCTTTCTGTTTGGACTTGTGATTTTCTAGTTTGGCTGATGGATATTGTACTTGGTAATTAACCGTAATATATTTGCCCTTTATATTAATATTACATACTAAATTTCCTAATTAATCCTAGTAATTTAGCTAGCCTAGTTAATTTAATTACTGTCTAGGATCCAAGACCCCTTTATCGGAGACTGTTGTATGTATTCTACCTCACTAATTTACCTTTTCCCTTTCCAACCGATCATCTATTACTAGTTACTACCACCATCATAATTTATACTTCGCCTTGTTTTGTTTGTTTTCTTGTTTATTTTTAAGTAATACTTTTGTGTCTAAAAATTCAAAATCTGATTTTATCAAATGATATAAATATACAATACCAAATTAATTCTTGGATATAAAAATATGTGCATATCGAACCTATCATAAACCCGCATATTTTCAATTTGTTGTTATTCATAATATTACTTAGCTATACCAATAATTCACTAGTATCTTAAATTTAGAATTTTATTTCTAGACCTCATAAATGTGTAACAATTGTCCCGAACTAGATATAAAGATGATATGTGCAAAATAGGTATCCCTAAATGAGGACTTGTCACATAGAATGTTTTGCAAAATCTAGCCAAATACATGAAACGTCCTAACCATAGTGGCGGCAACGGTGGTGGTGGGAGGTCGGTGGTGGCTTGTCCCACAAAAAAAGGCATTTCCGAGTTAGAAGAGAAGGAATATTTTGTATAAAAATATTTTAATATAGCTACTTATAGAACCCTATGTAAAAAGGCAAAGCTCTTGCCATTTCATATCCCATTATTCTCCCCACTTTGCAAAGTTGAATGATACATTTCCGGACTTTAAATTTTAGCTACATGTGACACTAAATGCCACTCTTCAACTATTACTAGCTAGAAACACAATATAATATATATATATAGAGTTGTAATCAAATCCAAACCAATTCTTACTGTAGAACCGAGAACCAATCTTGATCGTCCATTTCAAAAATCAAACGGTAGATATACATAACACGTGGCGGCTTTATAATAACCGAAGGATATTTTAGTAAATTTTTTTCTGATCAGTTATGGTATAACCGATTTTTATGGAAACATTTGATTGATTATGAATTCTAATTTTTATGAAAAAAATCGTGAGACGTATAATGATATAATTAATGATGAATAATGATGTATTCGTCTAGGATTAATGATAAATTCTTATACCGATAATGATACTATTTTTTTCTAAGCAGTTATGGTATAACTGATTTTTATGGAAAGATTTCATTGATTATAGATTCTGATTTTTATGAAAAAATCGTGAAAGCATAATGATATAGTTAATGATGAATAATGATGCATTCGTCTGCGATTTTCGGATTTTTCCTAAAAATCGTGAGATTTTTTTGTACAATTATGTCCTTTAATGATGTTTCTATAAAACAATAATGATATGTTTTTTCATACAATCTAGTCCGTCCAATTCCAGATCCTAGGGTGTATATTAGTTCTTAGTTATGCATCTAAGGGGTGTTCTCATT
>JAYDZE010135360.1:0-16050 GCA_034509125.1 Monilaria moniliformis
GTCAAGAATTTCTGAGACCTATTGTGGAAAAGACTGAATTTTGCAGGTGGGTCCTGGGCGGAGACGCCGTATCTGTGAAGGGCGTTGGAGAGAGTCGGGGTCTTGCTGAGGGAACGGGAGAATTGTTGCTGGAGATGGGGCCTCTTGAAGGGGGTGGGCTTGGGGGTAAAAGGGTCATTCTGCTCCTGCAGCTGTTGCTGATTCTCATCGTTGATGAGGATTTCGAGGGCGGGATTGGGCCCAGGCGAGGACGAAGGCGGCGGATTGGTCTGAGAGAGATGAGGGTGTTTCTGGGTGAGGGAGGAAGGGGGGAGAGGTGGGGTGGGATTGAAATCGGAAGAGACGCCGCTGCTTTCTGTTCCGATCTGTACTTCAGATTTTTTCTGATGCATTACATGGAAAATATTTACCAAAACACACACCCCTTCACAAAATGAGCAAATATGAGGAAAAGGAAAGCCACAATTCTTTCCAATTACAAAACTTTCTCCCTCTTTCTTGATAATTTCTCTCTCTCTCTACAAGTGTGCGTGTATTTTCGTTCAAATTCAGCAATTCTGTTTCTTGAAAATAGGTTGTATGTGTGTATATATTGTATCTATATATGGAAATGAGGTTGACTGTGTGTGTAAGGAAAACAAGAAGAAAGACGAAGAAGGAGAAGATGAAGAAGAAGAAGAAAGAAGCGGAAAGTGCGAAGAGTTAACGGTGAGATGAATTTGAAAACAGAGGCGACCGGGCGCAAAAAGAAAAGGCCCAAATCCTTTTTTTTATAAATGGCTATTATTTTCTTTTTTTCAATTTCTGTCCTCCTATTTCCTTTTTTGGATAAATGATCAACTTTTTTTGTTTGGTTAATAAAAAGTTGCCTCCCTTCTTCCTCTCTCTCTCTCTTTTTATTTCCGTTTATGATATTTCATGATATTCTCAAAGAAATTGCTTTTAAGTATTAATTATAATAATGGTCCAATCACAAAATATTAGTAATAAGAGATAATTGTCATTTAAATGATAATTTTTCGTTGACTTATGGTCAGTCTCATAACTTTTGAAACGGTTACATAAAATCATAACTTTTGACATTTTCTTAATTATCTCACATATCAAAATTCCAGTGAAACTGGTGGTGACGTGTCAGCCGGAATTCCGACATGGACAAAACGTATGTTCTTCAAAACGATGTCGTTGAGATAATTGTCATTTAAATCTTAACTTTTCGTTGAATTTCGACCGACATGTCACCACAAATTTCACCGAAATTTTGATCTGTAGGATAATTGAGAAAATGTCAAAAGTTATGAAATTGACTAGAATTTAACGAAAAGTTATGATTTAAATAATAGTTATCCCTAATAATAACTATATTAATATTTTATTTATATGTATTAGATGTAACAAGTCCATTTATTGAATGTTTGACATTATTGAGAAGAAGTTTCCGCAAATATGAATTATGACCAGGAAATGAGAAAGAGAGGAAAAAACACCTTAAATCGTAGGCGTTCCCACTCCCCAGCTGAAGTTGTCCCATTTAACTTGAAGAATAAGAAAAGTATTCCATTAATTCAGGTGCAAATTTATATGGTTAGAAGGTAGCCAATTATTTAATTAATGCTTGTTATTCAATCTTATGCAGACGAAGTCTTTTTTTTTTGGTTCGAGGGGAGAGATCCAACGATTTTAATAAGCTTCGGGTAGTATAAAATTGGAAAAATCATATACAGTCAAAACGATAAAATATATGATTTATTTATTCATATTTATAAAAAAGTTTTTTTCAAGCTATTTTAGGGGGGAAATATTTAAAGTATTTTTAACTTTTTAATAAATAATAAAGTTTTTTTTTGGTACATATTTTAACAATTTTTTGTTTTCTTCTATTCATTTTCGGCTCTTGTTGGTCCTCTTCATGCCCTTTATATGTCTCCTCATCATGTCGAGATGCACTAGGAGTGGACTCTTCGTCCTCTTCTGGCATTGGATGAGAGGGAAGGGATTGCGCCGACCATTTGCGATGCTCGACAACACGAGAACTGTCTCCACTCCTCATATTTCGAGCAACACAAAACAATACATTCTTGGGCACATGAGGAGGCACTTTCACAGCCGTCACTGGCCTATCCGCGTGCCGCCCTTGGTGCAGGAACCGAATAACGAGAACATCATCCAATAAGGTCGAATTATAGTAAGTTTTGTCAACCTCTTTTTCAACATTGGGCACCAATCTAAGTACTTCGTGCTGCAAAAATAAAAGAAAGAAAATTCATATAAAACCTAATCAATCAACCAAAATTTATAAATATATAAAAGTAAATAAAACTAACTGTTTATCGGAAAAATAGTAAAATCGGCGCTCGACTTCCAAGTGACCCACATCAAGCATATGAGAACTTTGAAGTTGACGTCTCGGCACCCGCACATGTTTCTCATGTCACGAATAGTCTTATTCGACCAAATTTGTAGGACTCAACCTAGTCAGTAAAAATGGATGGCCTTCCTCGTGTCGGTGATCTCCTTTGGGTCTTTTTTTTCAGCACACTCATACAGGGGCATATGATTTGAAATGAATACGAGCCCCATGGGAACGTGTCCACCTTATCCAAATCCTCACACAATACCCATACTCAATGATCTACATTATTCTTATCGCGACACATTATTATCAGATATGCAATAAGTATATATACGACCCTCACGTACCGGTCATCGCCCAACCGTTTTTCCTTGAACCACAAACGCAATTTATTGATACTTATTTTTTCACCCTTTAAAATTTTGTGATGTATGCTCGTCTTGGGTATTTCATGCGCTTTGTTTAAAATCGCTTAGGCCGAACATCAATCCAGATACCAAAGAGTACTCGGTCATCCCAAACTGTATGTCTTTTCCACCCACATGGAACCACTTCTCAAATGGCAGGATGTTTGAGTCGTACAACTCCCTGGCCATCAATTGGAGTAACACAATGTTCACGTTTTCCCCTCGCCTGAGGTCTGATATATAGCCAAAGTAGCCATGTCTAAAGTTGGGTAGATAGCCGAGACCCTTCAGAATATCCGCCACTTCTGTTAAGACCTCAGTTCGAATGTATAAATTCATACGTCTGTGGTAGTTCTGCATGTGAGTTCTCAACCATGCAAAACGAAGCTGTACACAACAAATATGATTCGAGTTAGACCAAATAACATAAAAATAATATAATAAATATGAATTGTGTCCAATACCATGTCAATAAGAACCCTAGACCAAGTATTCGTGCACAGAAAAACTCTACACAGATTAAAAGGTTCAATAAGCTTACCGTGTCCACTATCGTGTTCTGATCTACCCTACCGCGTCCAGTATTTACGTACTCATAGATGCAAGATATTATGTGTCGTGTCTACTATATGTTAATTGTGTCATAACTATCGTGTCCTTTGATACTGTGTCATTAAGAACACATGCAAAAAAATGAAAATATGACGCGACAATCATCAATAATCATGCAATACCAAGTTATTAGTGTTTATACTACTACAAATCACGATTTTAATATATACTTCCAAAGGTTTCTCACCGGGTTGTATTTCATCACCTCTCGATGGATTCCGACTAGATGTATGCCGTGTCGAACTCTTATTTGGCGAAATGCACTCACGCTCTGGTTTCGTGCACAATAAATACATGATTTTTTCGATTCCATGTCGGTGAATGTCGTGTGTGGCGGCAGTTTGAAGACAGAGAAAAAGAGAGAAATCGACGGTTGGAGAAAGAGAGGTTGTGTGGTGGACCATCAATTCGTCCTTATTTGAATATATATTTTGGTTGAAGTCTGGATAAGTCAAGTAGTTAATTATTAGTAGTGGGACCCGTTGGAGTCAATCGTCTCCACTATCCTACTGTGTCCAACCGTATCCGCTATCGTATCCTGGTCTTATATGATTTGAGTTAGATCAAATAACTGTAAAATAACATGAAAAATAATATAATAAATATGAACTGTGTTGAATACAGTGTCCATAAAAATCCTTGACCAAGCATTTTTGTGCATTGAAGGACCCTAGATAGGTTAAAAGGTACAATAAGATTACTATGTCCAATACCGTGTTCTGATCTACCATATCGTGTCCTTTTCGTGTCCAATTTATTCATGTTAGAGTATTTACGAACTTATAGATGCAAGATATTATGTGTCGTGTCCAATATATATTCACCGTAAACTACTTATCGTGTCTTAAATAGACAAAAATAAATATATCATGCTATACTTAATCCCCAAGACATATTGTGTCCTCATAAGCACATGCATAAAAATAAAAATTACACACATTAATCATCAATAATTATGAAGAAATTAGAAGTCTTTTTTTTCCTTATGCAAAGTCATCTCTCGACCTATTCCCATGAGATGTAGATGGTGTGAGATCCGTTTTTTCGTTGTGCAAAGTTAGTTGAATACGTATTTGATTTAAGTCAAATAATTTATTTATTATTAGTGGTGGTTTTTCTTATACATAACTAGAAAAATCATACTTTTTTTAACATACATAAATAAATGATATTATATTATCATTTCTCATAATTTAGATATTCTCACATATATAAATGCCGTCAAGAAAATAAAAATGTTATGCCTAATCAATTAGTCACTATAGATTACCTAATGTGCCTTCCTATTTGACCCTAGAGAAGGGGTGCATCTATCCATGACCGTGGAAAATCTCAGAGGACAATTCGGTAATTCCATCTTACCAGCCAAACTAACGACCAGCCTACAGGTTGTTGGTACTGATCTTTTTATTTGATTTTTTAAAATAAAAATATGGAAAACAAGAAAAAATGCAGCTCTTATATGTATGCATGTACTCTAACATCACCATCTGAAAGAGAGAGAGAGAGAGAGAGAGAGAGAGAGAGAGAGAGAGAGAGAGGAAATGGCGGAAGTAGAGAGTCCAAATGTGATGCCGAAGCTGATCAGTTTCCTCTCCTCTCTTCTTAAACGCGCGGCGGAGTCGAACGATCTGAACCCTTCGTTTGAGGCGCAGAAAATCTCAGTCTTCCACGGCCTCACGAGGCCGACGATTTCGATTCAGAGCTATCTAGAGAGGATTTTCAAGTACGCCAACTGCAGCCACTCCTGCTACATTGTCGCCTACGTCTACCTCGATCGCTTCACACAGCGCCACCCCGCTCTCACCCTCAATTCCTACAATGTTCACAGACTGCTCATCACCAGCGTCATGCTCTCTGCCAAATTCATGGACGACATGTTAGTACTCTTTTGCCCTAATTTTGGATTGTCATGTCCTGTTTTTTTTAATGTGGAACGTGATGCACACATTCAAACCTTTTTTATTCAAGTTAAAAGTGGAAATGGCTTCGAATTGTGGAATTTTGAATTTGTGAAATTTCTTTTACCTTAAATTGTTGCTTGAAAATTTGAAAACTGTGTTCTGTTAATCATCAGGGAATTATTTATGATTGCTTGTGTTTAAGCTCTTGCTTTCTTTCTTTTTTCTCTAATTAGTGACTTGATTTCTTGATTATCTCAACAACCTATGTCTTAATCTTTGTAATAACAACTTAGGTCCATCTACCACCACAGCCATCATCATAATTTAATTATTTAAAAATGAACATAATTAATAACTAATTTGATGTTCTTGAAAGACTGGTAGCCACAAAAATGCAGAGTGGTGAGGGGTACTAACTAGCAAAGGTCTCAATCCAACATTGATAACTGAAAGCTACAATTCAACAAATGAGTTGGAAGTTGGAACTCCACATAATATAAAATTTCACCCTTTTTGGTAGTAGTAGTAGTAGTAATAGATAAAGTGATTCAATCAATTGATGATCCACCTCTGATCTTCCACATTTCTTGGGAATTTTCAGGTATTACAACAATGCATATTATGCTAAAGTAGGAGGGATCAGCACAACAGAGATGAACTTTCTAGAAGTAGATCTTCTATTTGGATTGGGATTCCATTTGAATGTGACTCCCGCAACTTTCCACACATATTGCTCCTACCTCCAGAGGGAGATGATGGTGCAGCCTCAGCTCAACATCGCCGACGAATCGTCTCTATATACTGCAAGATCATCAAAGCTACTCCATTTGTGTTTTAATGAAGATGAAGCATCTCATCAACAGCAACAACAACAGCAGCTTGCTGTTTAAGGTTTAATTTTTTTTTACTGTAGCTTAGGTTAGAAGATAGTTAATTTTAATCAAGTCATTATTGGGCTGCCATTAAATGCCCATTTCACTGCATTTTTGGCCTTATTGGTTATGTTGTCACTGTTATCTTGTTGTGAAAGTGTATGTTTCTGGGGAATATTTTGGATATAGTCCATTGCAATGTACAGTTTGTTTGTTTCTTGTTCACATTGTTGCCGCTTAAGCTCAATTGATGTTTCTTGTGTACTTTAATTCTCCAACAAACTTTTATCTATATTTTATTATTTTATATATATAATATATAGATAGTTATGGTTATGAATTCTCACACTTCAAATATATAAAATAAATTCACTTGACCCATAAAGTAACTCTACACTCAATCAATATTGCAAATTATTTATAGATTCAATATAATTACTTTATAAATTCAGTACAAGATATTAATAAATTTTAAGCATTTTTTTAAAAATTTGATCTCTACTCTCTTTATATATATATATATAGTTTGTTGAAGAAAAACAAGAGAAGTGAAAAAGTTGGTATGGTGAAAAAGTGGTAAGAGGAGATGGGAAGTTGACAGTTGTATGTGAATGTTGGAAGGGAACATTATACATGTGCAGCCATGACGTATATGTATTATATTATATATGTATAGACATATCTATTTGCAAGCGCATGTGCCAACTTGAAAGATGGATTGAGACAAGAGAGAAACTACGTCGCCTCTTCTATTTCTTGATCTGTGATTCGTTTTGTGTTTTTAAATGTTGGTAGATTGAGGAGGTGGAGGTGGAGGTGGGATGGGGTGGGGTGGGGTGGGATGGGGGTACAGGGTGTCCTACAGCCCAGTATTAAGGGTGGGTTTGTCTACGCAACAAAAACAATTCGGCTATTTCTTATTTTTTTTTTTAATGTAATTGTAAAGTATGTCGTATTTTATTGTATGATTTAATACATATTATATGTGGTATTGGTGTAATGGCATGCTGCGATTTACTTTTGTTTATATAATCGGAAATGAATTAGTAGCCATCACAAATTCAGAATAGTGCATCAAATTACTGCAAAACATATACATATTTTTATACAACTTCTAATTTTCATGAATTTATAGAACTATTGAGGGTTAGTTATGTTTTCCGTGCATTTTTATTGTGCACAAGTTGTGTGTATGTGCTTTTCACAATATTTTTCATTTATTGTCGAAGAAATAATAAAATAATGGTATATGTAGGATTAAAATCACAAATTTAATATTAGGATTCCATCCATTATATTCACGGCCAGGTTTAACCTAAAGTTATACCTAAGAGCCCAAAAAGCACTTTTTGGGACAAAAAATATCAAGGCTCCTAAATTATGGGACTCCAATTTTGCCGATTATCTTGATGCAAGTTGGGGCAGGCAAGTTGATATGATATTTATAAATATAAATACATTTTTATGACTTTTTTCTGTGCCTGTACTCTTTCTTGATTTTGACAATATATGCTTCATAGTCTGCTATTAGAGCATCGGCAGCGGCGTGCTTTAAGCACATCGCCACGTGCTCGCGCACGTAGATCGAAGCACGACATAACGTATTTGGGCACGTTGGCTCGCATTAATCGCTTGGCCAATTAGAGGGCGCCACGTGACGTCCTTTACATATTCTTTTTTAAATTTCCAAAAAATCAGATTTAAAAAAATATATTTTAATTTGCAAAAGCCATTTTTTTTTTAAATTCTAAAATTACACTATAAATATCCCACTTCCTATTCAATTTCATTCACACCAAAATTACTCTCCAATTTCTCTCCAACTTCACTTCACTCTATAGTTGAAGAAATATGGACACATTTTGGTCGTCTCTAGGAACAGTATTATATTTCAATTATGTAGTTTTCTTAATTTTAATTATGTAATTTTTTTATTTAACTTATGTACTTTATTATTTAAATTATGTAATTTTAAGATTTTTAATAAAATTAGTAACTTTTGTTCATTTATTAATTATTTTAATTGAATATATAATTAACAAAAAATAATAAAATGTAAGTGAGCCCTGAATAGTGTAAATATGTAAGAAAATAATGTGGGATATGGTAAAAAAGTTAAGCACATGAATAGTGAATGTTGAAGGACATAGTGTTTAGTGGGATGCTTCATGGAGAATGTTGGTTAGTCCGTTTGCCGATATGCATTTCATATTTTATGGTTTCTTGAGTGTGTAAAAAGAAATAAAGTATCATAATATCACTAAGTATGCAATTCTTTGTGATAAATAATGTTCGAATTTGTGGTAAATAATGTTTAATTTGTGGTGAATCAGTGACTTTTGTAATGAAAATAATATCCAATATGTACATGCATTACACAAATTTATTGATGTCTCAAAATTGTATAGAGTTCACAAAGAAAAATCATGTTAATTAAAACAAAGAATATACTTTGGAGCTAATAACATTGAACATGAATTTAATTTAATTTAATTTAATACGAATAATCCGATTATTACACCTATGTTGATCTTCCTCGACGTTGTTACTTTCCTTTGTTTTCAATATGCTCCGAGGTCTATTTTATTTGAACAGGAACCCCCAGATTTTATGCTATTTAGCTTTTATCATGTCAAAATAAAAAAATTATATTTAATTTACAGCCTGTATATCTAATAACTTTTCCTCTCAAGTAAATAAAGAAAATAATATTATTGCCTTAGAATATATAGACTAAAAACTTTGCATAGTACTATTTGAGAAGATTCAAAAATCTAATAATTCTGCTGCTCGGGGTCCCCAGTTGAGACCATTCAACAAGCGAGCAAGACATGTTTCACCACAACTTCAATTACTTTAAAATACTGTGAGGAAATCCAAAATTCACTCTTCATACTTAGAAAATTTACCAAAACCATGATTTCGTTTCGGCCATACCTCCCCTGTGCATGGTAAACTATTTTGAAAGACATGAGAGAGGGGTTCCTCACAAGCTCTCTTGGAGTTGGTTTAGAAGCACAAAATCTGCATCTTCGTCATCATGACTATCTGCTCTATCCTCTGTTGCCGGAGCACTGTCTGTAATCAACGGATCCCGCAGTGACGGTAAACTCGACATATAGTCTTTATCCTCAAGGGAGCCTACTTGTCTCAGGACCTCTATTAAAGCGTTCTTCATTGCAATGTCGCCGTTTTGCTCGGAAAAATCAAGAATGGCAGAGACATTGGTCAGTTTTGGCCTCCAGTTTTTCGAGCCTTCAGTGCAAGCAGCATTCTGAAAGCAAGATAAAGCCTCAGGAATCCTTGAATTTTGGATGTGGATTTCTGAAAGGATCTCCCAAGTCATTGAATTAGGTTTTCCTCCCGCCTCAATTATCTGGTTGTAAAAGGTCTGTGCCTTCTGGAAAAGCCCTTTTCTGACATATGAACTCAAGATAAGATTTCCCACTCTAGGGTCATATACTGATCTCAATTTCAGCCATTCATCGTACAACTCCTCAGCACCTGTGATGTCGTCCATTCTGAGTAGAGCAGAGATCATAGTATGGTAGCCCACATTCGGAATATGGACGAATGAAGCCTTGTAGCTGTTCCACACTCGATAGACATCCTCTTTCTTACCAGCGCTTCCATATAGACTCATGAGATAATGATATGGCATACGATCTCGACCGGTCATTCTACTTTCAATCTTCCTCAAACAGTCTACAGCCTTCTCGAGCTGTCCAAACTTGATAAACATCGTGGCCATTGTGCTATAAGTAGTCCAATTGGGATTGATGGTGGTGTCCTGCTGCATACGGTCAAACACTTGTTCCATTTTCTCTAGGGATCCCACAGATCCACATGATGACAGCCAAATGTTGTATGTGTACAGATCTAATGCTATGCTCTTCTCCTTCATTTCAGATATCAGTGGCTCAATCTTTTCGTATTCTTTAAGACTCATATAGAGAGTCATCATCACATTATACGGAAGTGGATGACTAGCATATCCTCTATTCTTGATTTTACCCATCAGAGATTCAGCTTCTCCTCTCATTTTAGCACGGACATAAGCATTCAAAAGGGACCCGTATATTCTCTTATCTTTCAAATCATCTGGAAGCTTCTCAAAGTATTGCTCAGCACTTGAAATCCCATGCACTTTAGCAATCAAATCTAGCTGAATAGCAGTATCGCTTGTGGTTATTCGGAATCTTTCTGGTCTATTATTCATCCATTCATAAACCTGCAATGTACACAAAATTATTACAAATACTAGGATAGCAGATAAATTAATAATTTCATACAGCTATACAAGCCCATAAGTTACATTAATATCTATAGAGAGCAAACCTGGTGATTTGAATAAAAATGCAGCCCTCAAATTACAAGGAGTGGCCATCAGAACAAATTCTCAGTGAAAATTCCAGGCCCAACAAAAAGAGTAAAGAAGAATTTAAATTTTAAAATGGGAGAAGTAATAGATATCATCTCAGATTACTTTTTCATTTCTGATTAAGCCCACTAATTACTTGAACTCAGTCCTCATATTATGTCAACTAGTCCTATTATCCCCAATTTTGCGACATGGAAGAGAAAAACGTGAGCACACTGCGATTAGAATCTAGACATGTCTCTTTAAAGCCTAAAAATACTCAAACCCAAACCAACAGCTAGGAAAAAACTCAAAAATCACAAAAAACGATATTATCTTCAAGCACATTTGCCGCCCTATCTTATCATCAAAATTATTATCCTCAAAGCTCCCAAGATTCACATCAACAAAGTCCCAAAGCTCCCAAAGATTCACATTTACAAAGTTTCAGCTTAGCACTTAAATATTATAATTAAACTCCGATAGGTTGGCAACAGTTGAAAATCAGATATGAATACAATAATCCATCGATTTCAACAGCGACAGCTATGTAGGTTATATCGAAAATTACTGGTTTATGCAGCAAAAATTCCAATATAGATAATGAACAACCAAGCAAAACGAATTTTTAAAAAATCTAAATCTTGACGGAATCTGTCTCCTATGAGAAGCTTAAAACAACTGGATATTAATAATCAATCGCTTCAGGTGATAACAAACGCGCGCGCACACACACAAACTACCTGAAGAGCCAATTTGAAGCGCCTGAACTTCCTGAGCTCCTTCACAACTCTGGAGAGCTCCCATTTGGATAGCCTCTTGCCCTCATTTTCGGTCTGATTCAACACAGAAGCAGCGCCCACATCCAAAATCGAGTTGTCCAACAACGATATCTTCTTGTATATAGCGTTCCATTTCAGCATCGGCCTCTTCTCGTAATCAACAGTTCCATAGCTGTAAGGCTGCGGTACCGATGAGCACGTGATAGACGCTGGATTACTGTGGGTTCTAAAGGCGGTGAATAAATTAGGTTGTTTGAGAAAAAAAGGCGAATTTTGAAGCCCAGACGACAATGAGAGCGAACTCGAAATCTGCAAATGATTAGAATTCTTCTGGTGATAATTTGGGGGGAAATTTTGGGTAGTTGGTTGGAGTAGCATGTTTCTGCTGTGGAAAGCTAGGATTTGTGAATTTAGGGTTTAAGCTGAGAGTGTGAAATTTGGGATTTTACAGATTTTTTCCTTTTTTTTTTTTTTTTTTTTTTGGGATTTTCAAGAGATAAGGTGTTGGTTTTTTCTTCCTCGACGTCGTTACTTACCTTTATTTCCAAATATGCTCCCAATGTCTATTTTATTTCAGTACGAACCCACCATATTTTAGTTTATTTATATGCAACTTTATAATCATTTGTATTTCAATGATTAGGCAATATAAGTCATATAACTCAACTTGATTAATTGGTTATAACTTAATAGGAACTTAGTATTGTTGGAACTACAACCACAAAAATAGGAACATAAATAGTATATCAATTAAAGAGATTGATGATATAAACTAAAATCAAATCTTTGTAATTTAGATTGTTATGACATGCAATCTTATCTTGTAAACTTCTTCTATATATATTGGGATGGGAGGTATTGTAGACGACGTATGAATGTATATACAATTTTTTTCTCTTAATACAATCTGTGATGGCATCAGAGCAGGCATGATCATTTTCTCAATGAAAACCAATCAACTCAGAAACTAAATTCATCATTGTTCCACCCTTCTTCAAACCAATGAGCCTTTAATCACAGCAAACAATTGTTCAATTCCCTGCAAACAACACCAACGCAAACATAATGTCAGAATTTGTCCTCACAAATCATGAACCTAATGTGCAACCCCAGACAACGTCACACTTGGATTCAAGTTGGACGATAACAATTATCCTCTTTGGGCCAGACTTATGAAGGTCGCAATTCGGGGGGAGAGGCTTATCTAGACACATAACCAGAGCATCTCCGCCACCCAACCCCGGTGACCCACTGTATTACAAATTGGAGGAGGTCGATCTCATCGTTTTTTCGTGGGTTATACAGAACAAGGAGGTCAAGTTGGTCGCCAATTTCGCACAACATCAAACGACTAAAGCTGTGTGGGATAGCTTGGCCGTCAAATATGCTTGCCCAACCATGTCCTCTCTTCTTGACTTGTACGCATATGGCTGTCGAACCCTCCATCTGTAGCCTATACGTGGACTTCACCGAAAACAAGTCGTTGTTTTCAGAAGACCACCATAGCTCATCCTCGGTTGATTGTTCGCCTACCGGAGTGTTCAATATCACATCCGCCCTCCGGCGGCAGTGGGGAAGAAGGTTTTGTTGTTGTAGGTGATGAGGGAGTGTCGTCGCCGCTGGCGGATGGCGGTGATGGGGTGGTGGTGAGTTTCTGGCCCTGGCTACAGTGGTTGGGCCTGGGGCAGATGAAGTAGCGGGTGCCAGTGGCGGTGAGGGAGATGGTGGTGGGGCTATTGCTGTCGGAGCTGATGGCGTTTGCGGTGATGCAGTTAGTCATCTGAGCTTACTTCGTCCACAGCATGGGAAAAATCATAGTTGAACACTGACCTCCAAAACGGTGTTTAGAAAATATTGATTGAAGATTTAAATAAAAGATATTGCAAGAAACAGGAATTCACAGCAGCCATGTTTTTAAGTGATTAAACTCGAAAAATTTATACATAAAATCTAGAAAATATAGGAATAAATTAAGAAAAGCATGTATAATATAATTTAGTTGATCGAAAACTCAAAAGTAGAACATTGAACATACCAAGGGAGTCACCAACAGTAAAAGTTTTGCCCCTTGCACAGTTGACGTAGTTGACGCTGCTGTCCCAACCGGAGGTGGCGCTGACGGTGTGCGTCGTCTGCCCGTATGCCGCGGGAGATATCACAAGCACAAAGAGGAAAACAATGGCTCTACCCATTTTCATTTTACTCTTTATCTTTCTTATAGATATATGTGTTACTTTCTTTATATATATGTATATGTATGTGATGAATAATACTGTTTTCTGCTCATGGAAAATGCAATCTATACAGACAGAGAGTAATATAATTGGGTAATATTGTGAGAATCTTTGAAGATATATCCAAATACAAAATGTTTTGATCCATTCGCATGGACGAAGAGAAACTATTAAATATTAATTATTCCCACCATCTAATTATCTGTGTGTTAACAAGTTCGAGTTTAATATAAACCTAATATATTTTCAAGTTATTACAAAGTAGAATGTGAGCTTATAATAATTTCCATTTGTTGACTTTATCAACTAAATACTTCTGGAGCTGGTATACTTCACCCATACCAATACCATGAGTAACCTTCTCTTTCCATATTTCTGTATTTTTCTTTAATTATGTACTACTTTAGTGTAATTAGTGGACACAAAGTGGAATATTGAACACCTCAAGGTCAATGCATTACCAAACCTTAACCAAATCTCAGTTAAATTAAAGTTTCATCTGTTGGCTGTTCTTATATGTCAAAATCAAATCATGTACTTCGTATAAACGGGAGAAGTTATTTTAATCAAATGATTTTTTTTCTTCATTTGTTGTTATAATTAATTGGTCCAATAAAAACTTATGAATCTTATATATCGAGATTATGTGATTACTGTATAAATAAATAGAAACCGTCCACGCTTGGTCATGATTCTGATGTTACATCAGATCTCAGATAAATAACTTACACAGGTTTTAGCATGTTCTATAGTAAAAGTATTAGGCCATTATATAATGTAGTAAAGAATTAGTGAATTTTGAAATATTTATATATTTTTTTCTCTGGTTTAGGATTCCTGTATACCTGTTAGTTGCAAATGTAGACACAAATTCAAGCGTTCTAATAATCTTTTACTTTGTCCGCGTCATATTTATCTTTAATCCATTTATTATGTTAATTAACTTCTTCCCAATGATCACCTCTAAAAGGAATGCTGAGAACTAAATATGCCATGAAAATAACCAAAAATTATAATACTGAGAATGGGCCCTCAGACAAAAATGGGAGACCAAGCAATCTAAAACCACTATGGAATTGGGATTATGGCCTCAGCTCGTGATTAGGCCCAGAACGGAAATCAGTGACGCAGCCAAAAATTATTTCGTTGGGGCTCAAACTCAACTAATCATAAGTTCAAAAAGTAATATATATATATTTAATAAAAAAAAAAGTAATAATAATTTTGATAGTAGCATTATATTATGTCAGTTACATGGCATATAAACAAAATAAAAAACATGATCACCTAATTGCTTATGAGATCACAACAACATTAGATATTTTCTTATATAAAAGAAATAAAAACAAAATTAAATGTGATATAAACTAGATGACAAATTAGCAACAAGCAATATATGTGAAATTTCACATTTCTGAATTATAATAAATATGATATAAAATATTTTTTTCTAAATGTGTGTGTGTGTGTCGGGGGCATGGGCCTCCAAGGTCCAATGTGGCTCCATCCCTGACGGAAACCAGTTTAAAATAGTTTATAAATTATTTAGAAATTTATAACCTTTTAAAAAATGTTTGGCGAAACAAACTATTAAATAACTTTCAATAAGTAAAAATAAGCTCTTACAACTTATATGCTCTCCAAAAAAAAAAGTTCATCAATATTTTTTCATTATCTTATAATAATAATTTTTTTTACAAATATGTCTTACTATGGTTTATTCTTTCCAATATATATCCTTCCAATTTCATATTTATTCCATTTTATCATTCTTAAGATATTACACCCTATAAGCTATTGAAACATTTTATAAACTCTTGAAACTTATAAATTCTCTAAAATAAGCTTAGCCAAACACGTTTAACAATTGGGCTGATATCAGTAGAAATAGACGGATATAATTGAGTTTTAACGTAGACCTTGTGTTTTTCATATACACATTGTTTCACCCATAACCAAAAATATAAAAAATGGTTTTCAATAACATGAATGAAATTTAACAATTACCTTATCTAGTTTGTTTCCCCCACGACTTGCAGCTTATACCTAATACACTCTATCAACCGTATGATTTTTCCATGTATAAACTTATCTTCTAATTTTCAAATATAAATTTTAATTGTTTAAACTTTTTCAGCTTGCTCAAATTATAACTATTAGAAAATCTTATAAAAAATGATAGGATATATTAAAATTTAATGGCCAAACAATTTGATCCAACGACGAGGGTAGGGGACCGAGATATAGTGACAAAATTTTATTTTACCAAATAATTATTATTTTGGTTCCACATCATTCTTTATATGTCAGCGTTAAAATTTGTGATATTAGTTTGTGATTTTGTGAAATTAGCACACTTAATGATAAAAGATCAAAGGGTTTGGACATTTAACAATTTCTTGTAAAACCCAACATTGAAGAAAGATTCAAAAGTTACTTATGAGCAGTTTATGCATCATTCAATTAGTATTCTTTTTTTTCTTTTTTCTTTTTTTTTGGGGGGGGTTGATAATCGTCATTGTTTTT
>JAYDZE010135471.1:0-41551 GCA_034509125.1 Monilaria moniliformis
CCAACCAAATAGTTTGATCTGAAAGTGTTCGACACGACTTTCAGAGTATCCGTGTTTATCTACTTCGTTTCATTGTTGATTTCCTCCCATATATATTTCCTACAAGATATAGATCAAACTTTTCAAAAAATTAAAAAATTTTGAAGTGAAAAAGTAAGTTAAATTTCTACATTTTTATAAAAAAATGCTTTAAGTTATACCAAAACATGATTAACTTTTATTGTTACAATAAATTTATTTGAATTATTTGCACCTTATATAGAGAATTACGTTCACAATTAGTTGTCAAATGAATCACAATTAAAAATGTTGAATAAGGGCTAGGCCCGGCCGGCTTCAATATTTTAACGGTTGAGTTTGCATTTTAAAACCTATTATAGGTATTAGTTATTTTTTTTTGCATAGTGATTTATTTTATCTTTTTCCCTTAAAAAGCATCCATGTATTATTTTAAAAATATATTCATAATTTTCGATAATTACAATTCGCACATTTCACATTCACACATACTGAATAAATCAAATATTTAATTTATTAATTAGATGAGAAACGTTTTATCAACTAATTTGTATTTTCTCTTCAAAGATACATTCATAATTAACTCAGTATTCTATTTTTACTAAATTAAATATAGGAGGTGTCGTAAGAATTACATGCCTAGGGCTCGACAAATACGGCTACGAAACGGCTCCATTCTCGATCTTGAGCCGGCCGACCGACGCCAACGGCTACTTCCTAGCCAAGCTTTCAGCTGAGCTGCTCGAAGCCGACGGCGTCAAAATTATGCAGTGCAAAACCTTCCTCCACAGCTCCAAGCTCAAGGCTTGCCCCTACGCCACCAACATCAGCAGCGGCTTGAGCGGCGCGCCGCTCTCGGCTTATCGGACGCTCGGCTCCGGCAAAATGAGGTTGTACTCTGTCGGCCCTTTTGTTTACGATTCTACCCCTCAACAAAGCATACCTTCGCGCTATTGATGAGGGCTACTTACGGTAAGAGGATCCTAAGAAATCATCTTGTTGTACCTTACAATTTTATATATTTATTATCAAAGAGGTTGTTTATTAAATTTTATTATTTGACGATGGTTCTGTGTAATGTAATCTATGTATATTGATCTGCGCGTCGATGATAGTTGTCTAGCTCATAATTTTGTTAATATCAGGATACATATGATGTCATATGTCAATTTTTACGTGCCATCAAGAGCTGATGCAAAAAATAATATCGTGAGAACTATATTTTCTAATTTCCGTGAAAAACATTTTTTTTTCAAATTATTCAGATTATCGATGGAGATTTTTGCATTACTATTACACAAAAATATCAAATTTAAGGATCCTATAAAATGAAAAGGAGAAAGAAAAAATGAAAAGGAGAAAGAAAAAATTGTTAGATAAATTAATGAAGAGATATAAAAAAAACTATTAATTAATGTAATAAAGTGAGATTAGAAGTCCCTCTTTATTTCCTAATTTTTTGCCATATTAGGAAATGAGTCATCTGAATTGGGACAAAACGAAAAGGAAAATGGGTCATTTGAATTGGGACGAAAGGAGTATCGAAAATGTAAGTTGCATTAGAAAATTATTGTATTGTAAACTGAACAGATAACATGTTGGTGAAATTGGAACTATACTAAACCGATGACATCTTGAGTGTTCACAAAGGGACACCATTGGGGCACCATAAATCGATCCTTAAGAGCTTGTTAAATAGGCTGTTTTTGCTCGTCTTAAATTAGCATTTGTCCCGATTAATAAAAAAATTAAAAAATTAGCATCTGTCCTAACTAATGGATACAAGTGTATCAAAAATTAAAAAATAAAAAATAAAAAATAATAAAAAAATATAATCACTAATCACAAGACAAATAACACCTTGATTTTAGTAATTCTTGGTCAGAATATTCAATCTCATGAATTAAAATACGGTCAATAACTTTTGAAGTTGGGCTGTTATTTTGAAGGGTTTTATAATCACTTCAAACATTTGAAAGACACCTAAAAATATGTATCGTAATTTAGTGAATAGTGTTAAATTGTCGGTGAATGAGCAGTGGCAGATCAAGGGGGCGGCCGACCCTCCCTACAGGCAATTTCCCCTTATCCCCGTTGAAAAACTGTCATGGTCGTCCACTCCCTTAGCTGCCGGCCCGCACCGAAAAAGAAGATGGCTAAAAAATTTAGCTTAACGCAACTAATTTTGCTCCCTCCGTTTTCCACTTCTGGATCCGCCACTGTGAATGAGCCCATAAATCACTATGTTACTGCTCCTTCCAATTACCATAAATTGTCCCATTTAGGTTCGTGTAAATTTTAAGAAATGTGAATAAGAGTAGATGAAATATAAGTCTCACTTTTATATATTAGTTTTATAATGCAATGATAGCTGAATGAGTTAGTCGAATGTGAAGTCTATTATCATGCTACTATTTTGGTTTGAATCATTTGTTTTCTAAATTGAAAAATTGACGGGATCTTTTTTATTTAATTCCCATATCAATTTATAATTGCCATTAGTCAAAGATGAAATATCAGATTCTACATATATAGCTATCATATATTGAATCTAGTAGTAAAAAATGAAATTAATGGGACGACACGTTGGAAACTAATATTTAATACAACAAACTTGTCTGTCTCACTAAAATTTATTAAACTATGATAACGGTCATAAACAAATTAATAAATTTAGGTAGCTGATATTTGACCATATATATATTAGACAAATATTAAATGTATAAAAATTGCTGAAATGTATAGCAGTGGTCCCAAAATTAGAGGTGTTAGGTGGAAATCGATGCACCAGGCGAGATAAACAAGGAGTTCCGACAATTTATTTATTTAATTTAATTTTTCAGCTGTATTTTTCATTTTATTTTAGCTTGTCAAAAGTAAATATATGCATTGGCATATTTTACATAAAAAAAAGTAGTGATAAATGTACATAAATTATACATATATAATGATTTTTTTAATATATTTTATATTTAAATTAGTTTATAAATATTATTTAATTTAAAATAAATTAATATATTACATATTTATCCTTCTGCAATAATTTACGAAAAAAATAACTTTTTCAAATTAGATATATGCAGATTTAGAAAAAGATTAACTTTTTCATTGAATATCTAGATGTTTATCTCCAAATCAATAAATAAAATCGATTTAGTTTAATTTAAAATTTAAAAATATTATGTATATACAATTATATACATTTATCTTTCCCCGAAAAAATGTATACTAAAAGCACGTCATTTGATGTCAATAAACCAACCTTTCATCTTCCCCAAACAAAAGAGAATATTTGATTTTTATTCTCAATAATATCTTATACTTAAAATAGCAAACATAAAAACAAAAACTATTAAATTCACTAAACTATTTGCAAGGTTCCATTACATATCAGATATACACAAAGGTGTAGCCAGAAAATTATTTTGGAAGGGACAAAAATATATATGAGGAAATTTTTTAGGTTTTAAAGAAGGGGCATCTAGTGAATATATATAGAATGACGGGGGGGTTCAGCGAGGGCGTTTGCCCCTCCTAGTGAAAGGTTGGCTTCGCATCTAGACACACCAAATCTGAAGACTATATCTCCAACAAATTTTTTTATCATCTGTATATATACAAAAGATCTTGGTCTCAATCAAAATAGGAAATTCTTATAAGCCCTCAAATTTTCAAAAGATCTCAAATTCTCAAAGTTCAAACCAAGCACTCACAAACTTCATAATTTCCTAAGTACTTTTCAAAAAGAGGTGTTACAATTTATCTTTTATATTCAATAATTTATGCCAAATTTTGCATCTTAGTTTAGATCGAGTAAGTCTAGCCTTACACTTGTTCCTCGTTGTAAAAGGCTCACTCTAGTTAGAATCAAAACTCCAAATTACTGCAAATATTTTGTCTTCTTTTTTGCTTTACTTACAATTGATATTTACTTCACTTACCTTATATTATAATTAGTGATAAATATAATATCCATTTATTGATGCTATTTTATTAAAATTTAATAAATTACTGTAAAAATTAAATGTAAATATAGACAATCTAGATTTTCCACTCGTGTATCACACGACAATTTCAATTTATTATTCAACCAATAAGTTATATCATATCCTTGGATCTTGATTTCAATGCACCAGTTTCCAGAGTCATTCTTGCATAAACATAATTTTCTCTTACACATATAGAAACTGACATGAATCATTACAGAATAACTGCTACAAATTCAATTTAATTACTCTATTTTCAGAACTTAGTCATGAAATTATAACATTAATTTTCAGAATTTCGATTATCAAACTAAAAAGCTAATTTAATGATTAAAAATTCAACGTTCGAAATTTGCGTGAAATTGCATTTTTTAGCCAAATATTCTCTCCGTCCATCATTAAATATCTAAGTTTAACATTTTGAGATATTCATCGTTAGATGTCTCATTTCATTTTACTATTTTTGATGATTGAGTCTCACGTTACATTATACTAACTTTTTTCTCAAACTTTTTTATATTACTTAAAATTCGTGCCGTTTCCAAATGAAACTTTTAATAACGGATGTCGGGAGTATCACTCTGTTCACGCTATTTATTAAAATTATTGTAAATACAATACAAAATGAAAGAAATATGAAAAAATGAAAAATAAATTAAAATGGAATGCGACGTCCGCTTCAAACTCCGAAAGATCCAGCAAACGCCACAACAAACTTCTCACGCACTTTACACACACCAAAAGCGTAATTTGAGAATCACTGAAAAAACAGAACAAACTATGCATTAATTCCAAAAAAAAAAAAAGCCACACACGTTCACACACAACTAATACTAATATTCACCTTGATCACGAAGAAAGGAACATCATAATCAACATGGCGGAAACCAAGAAATCTCGAAATGAACAACGAGGAAGCGACAAATTGGTCATCAAACTCGGCGGTGGAGCCAGTGGCGGCGTTGTTGGAGTTGTTGTTCTGTTAGGCGGCGCGTTGGCCACCGCAGCCTTTGTGCTCGGCCAAAAGAGGTGGAACTCTGGCAAGGATAACCGCCGCCGGAATTCATCGCCTGAGGTCGACGAGAAGAGCGAGAAAGAGAATGAGCACATAAGGTTTGTGAAATCGCGTGGATTTTTTTATATGATTTTATTATGATTTCGAAGAGCTGTTTGTGTTTTTGGTGGATTTTATGTGTAAATCGGACATTGAATTTTTGCAGGAAAGGGGGAAAAGAAGAGGTTGAGATGGAAAAGGATTCCACCGTTATGATTTCTGCTCACAGCTTGAAAATGGTAACTCTGTTTTCCTCTGCTGCTTTGTGTTATTGTGATTGGGTTATGCAACAAACAAAATCTCTGAAAAATTTACATAATTGATTCGTGTTATATGATATTTGGAATTGAATTTGATCAATTTAATACTGGAAATTTCAATTTACGAGTGAATTTCTTCAGGATGTAGAGGCAATCTCTGATGATGGCTTCGTAATCGTCAAGCCTTCATCAGAAATTCCTTTGTTGGCTAAGAAAGAGGAATTAGACAAAGTTGTATCAGATGATCACTCAAATGAGAGCACAAATCATGAGCAAATCTACATTGAAGATGAAAGTGCAGAGAGAGAAAGTGATGGTGATGGTAAAATTGCTGCTGAGGTAACTGAGAGAGAAGAAGATAATGGTGTTGAAGGAGAACAAATTAATGATAAGCATCTAAAAATGGAAGTGAAGGAGAAAGAATTTGTGGTGTTTTGCAGTGGTAAAGGAGAAATCAGTGAGGAGAAATCTGTTAATGGCAGCATAGTTCACCCATCACCAGAAAACATTCTCTACGTCGAGAAGGAAGAGCCTATTTCACCAGAAGAGGTGGAAACCGCAAAATATGGCGAAAGTGAGGGAGCTCCCCAAAACCCAGAGCTGAATGAGAATGGGGCTTTGTTGCAGCACCCCAATTCTCAGCTAGACGAGGATGATGCAAAGAGGGCGAATGAAGAGGAAGTCGAAGATCATTTGCTTGATCATGGAGATGATAAAGCTACAATGAGTAAAATTGCAAATGAGGAAGTTAATAGCAAACATGATGTGGTTATGGATTATGGTGTTGATAGAAGAGGCGATTCTTCGAAGTGGGAGGCGCTATGGCAAGCAGAATGGCCCAAGGCGTCGTCTGTGGTGCCTCAGAGAGTCAAGCTCGTGAACTACGAAGTTGGAGGGAAAGTTCGGGAAGATTCTGAGGCAGTGATCAACAAGTACGCAATGGAGATGGGGATGGTGAAGGAGGATCAGGCGAGTTCGACTAGGGTGAAAATGATGGTCTGGACGCTGTCTGTGCTGTCCTCGCTGTCGTGCTCCTGGTTCTTCAACCTGTCCTTTGCCAAGCTCTGCCTCGTTGTGTTCCTCACCGTGTTCCTGCTGGAGATCTACGGCTACTCGCTGATGAATCGCCAGCAAGCTGCAAAAGGGGGGAGGGAGAAAGTGGGAGATATGTGATGATCCAGTTTAGCAGATGTTAGAGTTGTCTGAAGATTGGATGAGGAGTTTGTCACTGAAATAATGTATTGGCATGCTGTAATAATTCTTTATCAGCATGAATCTTGGCATGAAAAGCACAGCACACACAGTATGTTACATCCTTGTTTTGTTTTTTTACTCAGACGTGACATAAAACAACAAAAAAGGACGAAAGAAACTGTTGGGTGTGTTGGTCTTGGTTTAATGGAAATGTGGTTAATATTAGAGACCAAAGTTCTTAGGTTTAAGTTGAAGCACGTCTGCATAAACACAAAAAATAAAAAATCCAACATTCTAACAAGTCCACGTTAACAACGCCTAAAATATATGAAGAAAATATACCATAATTACCCCAAGACTTAATGCTACAAAATCTCATGAAAATGTCACTCACTCTCTAAATTACCATAGCCATAATTACACCAAGAATTATGGCATCCATAACAGCCTTTAATTTTCTATCGTTACACTATTTATGAGCTTCATTATTTATTTTTTTCTTAAATTTTTAATACCCATAACAACATGCTCTTAATTTATCTTCCTTTATCACTATTTATGGATCCCATCTTTTATTTTTTTATTCTTTTTTATTTCAACTAAAATTTTTATTTTCTTATTTATATATTCTAATTAAATATTTTGTAAATAATTATAAAATTTAAAATTATAATAATTTTCTTTTAAAAAAATTAATATGATAAAAAGTTGTTGAACTGAAAAGATGAAGTTTGTGCCAATGGATTGTGTCGTTGGACTACAAAAATAGCTGAAAATGCACTAAAACAAAACATTTTCGTAATGTTATTAAAATAAAAGGCTGCAGAACAAAGCCCAGTCTTAGCACGAGCACGTGCGCCGCACGCATGACGCACGCGGGCGCGCGGCAACCGTCTTTGGCTGAATGACCAATGTTGAGTTAGAAACTGGCGGCAGAAAGCGCCGCAGCAGTGCAGCCTGGTAGTCCTCCCCTCTGGCGGGGGAAACGGTTGCACCGTTGTGGGTGCTCTTAGTGCTTCTACATCACATACTTCAACAAAATATACTTGCAAAATCAAAACAAGAACATTCTCAAACTTGCCAGAAAAATGAAATATGTTATATATATAAAAGGGATAATTACCTATAAAATTATTTATGTTCTTATTATAGCAGAATGTTCTTATTATAGCATAACGGTCTAATTCTAACATGTACCACAATATGACTTATTTTTTTACAAGGGACTTGTTAGTTATTATTAGCAATAAAGTTAAAATGTATATTTAACCAACCAAATTACAAAGTTGGCAGCTCATACGCAGTGGAGAGTCTCTCTCTCCTCGAATTATATTTACAAATTTGGTGGCAATAGAGAAGAAATAAAGAGGTATCCATCACAAATCACAATCAATGCATATGTAGAATCATTGAATGATGGAAACATTTTACCATAAAAATTTGGGCACAACATTTAAATAGAGTGAATTTGTAAATTCATACATCACAAACGCTTTTATAGATTTCAGAACTTTCACCTTTCTTCTGTAAACGCGACTCGGTGAGTCAGTTTATGCCAAGACAAGAGGCAAATTTGCAGTTAGGTTCAACTGTCTTGGCCAATTTTTGTTTCACAGCATTTCGGATTGCATAGGTCTTTGTTGAGGAGACTCACCGTTTTGAGTGTTTTCGACCAATGTCCCTCAAATGGAGATCGTAGCCCACCTGGCTTTCACTCTCGTGTTTGGGTGTTCGGACTAGGCTGATTCACCAATACCCTTCCAGGACAGAACTTATTGGTCAGAACTTCTTGGAGATGACGAAAAATTAAAGAGAACATAGCTGCATTGGACAGAAAGGGCAAGTTACAAAAAGAAATCATACAACACCAACCTAATGAACAAATGAAAAAGGAAAGGTTAGTAGTTGAGCAATGAGGGGCGAAGGGCAAAGGCTTCACCACCCTACATAACTCAATCTAATTACAGAATATAGACACTTGAAGGCTGAGAAGCAGAAATGGCTGCCTTGCATTTTATTTCATATTATAGTTTAGACTAGCACCCATGGTTTCAAACTCTAAGCAGAAAAAAAATATTATCGAGTGCATGGCTTGTTTGACCAACTTCTGTGTTTGCCAAATGCCAATTGAGAGAAATAAACAGATCTAAGGAAACAGTCTGAGATACCTGAAATGGAGGTTGATCTTCCGAACAATTTTCCTCTAACCAAGAGCACTCCTGGATGTTGCTGAAAGACCTACATAAAAATAGAAGTGGAACTATATAGATTCACACTAAACAAAAGAACAATAGTAGCACAACATTATTGGAAAATTATATTACCGTAATGCGAAAGACCAGGCTATCCTCTTTCCCATGGTTATCATTTAAAGAATTGGATAGGTCACATGTCTTGGTTTTGAGAATTGCATCAATTTGATTCCTTGAAACAGTAATCTTCACATATAGACTACAGATTAGTTATCCGGTATTAGTGATTGAATATAATTTACTATAGGGAAGAAGAGCGTACATCAACATTAAAAGCAGCAGCATCTAGTTTACTGGATACACCATTACTAGAGAGGTAGGATTCCACAGACTGTAACACGTGAAAGGCACCATGCTGGCGTTGAAGGCCCTACCAGACAGAAACATTGCAGTATGAGATGCCATGTCCACATGTGTTATGGATAAGTACGAAGGTGCAGAAAAAAGGAAAACAGAAACCAGGCATGTTAACAGAAGCAGATATAACAAGAGAGTGGATAACATGTAGTTTGCACCAATAATTGATTCAATACTTAGAATGAATACCATCAGAAAACCAACCAAAAAAACTATGTAGCACAATTAAAAGTCTCAAACTTCCAGCATGAAAGACAGATTATTCTCCTCGACTTTATGAGACGATATCTTTCTTGAAACTGGCAAAAAGGACCATGCGAGACCCCACCTTGATGTCCGGCCCTGAACAAATTCTGTTGTCTTCACCACGGTGGCTCCAACTTTCCAGAGCTCAGATACCAGAATATTTAGGTTCAGTTTTCTTCCTACCATAGAAGAGTACCATCTACACAGCAGAGATGTAATGTTAAGGAAATTCCCCAAAAGCATTAAATAGAAATGACATAATATAGAATTATTATCGTTATACCTAAATCTGTCCTTCAACATAACACTATCTTCAATGATGCGAGTAATAAAAGCATGTTCACCACCGGAACAGACCATCTCCGCTGGAGTGCCACCACAAGAAGTCTTTGGATTCAAACCGGCTTCCTCCATCGTCTCAAAGAATGGGGGATTGCACATACAGAAGTCAAAATGTTCACCATCCTTCACAACGCCTAGAAGTACAGGTGGCCCGTCACAATACTTCTTCACATTCGACTGAGTTTCAAGAACCGATGATTCCAGAAACCCAACATTTTCAGCCTCTGGATTGCCCAAGTGAACACTACCTTCACTGCTACAAATTGGATTATTTTCTGATTTTCCCACGTCATACCTTTCATCCCCCGTACCAGCCCTTCTGATCTCAATCAAGTGGGACAAATGAGGATTGCTCGCAATATTTTTATTTGCCCACTCTATAGCTATATCAGTAACATCTGACAACAACACAAGAATTAACATGTGAAAGACGGCACTAAATAAAATAATGAGAGATGGAAACTAAAAGAGAAAATATAAAGCACCTGAACCAACGAACTTCCAACCAAGAACAGATGCACCAAGAAGGGGATAAATACAATTTGCTCCAGTACCAATATCAAAACCTTTTGAGATATCGCCCTCACTTCTTGTGGCGGGAAGGATATCCAAGGCAAGAAGATCTTCAATCCAATGGATGTAATTTAATCTGCTGGGCACTGTAGGACAGAGCTGCCCATCAGGAATCCACCTACATAGTTGTTTTAAAAGAATTAACAATGTCTAATAGAACTCAACAATATAATCCATATGTATCAAACAACAACATTTTCAGCCACTCAGAACCAGAAAAGGAGTTAACAGCAAATAAAAGTGAAAAATCTGTTGAGGAAACAAGGATAAAGCACATTAACTTTACTTTTTCTTTCGTATATGAAACAGAAATGAACTCAAAGTTGCAAATTAGAACATGAAGAGAGCTGAACACATTATTATCAAGCTCTAATAACAAATCAATTTTCGCAACAAAGAAAAACGCCCAAGCAACAATAAGCAAAGCCTAGCTAACAAGTCAGGTGAAGAAATTCAAATTCCCTAGCTGAAATTTGATGAGTAAGCAATTTTACCTAGCCCTAATTATCTCAAAATCAACTAAAAAGTAAAAATTCCTCATAATTGACTCGATGAACGAAGCAATCTCAAGCACTGCAAAACTTAACCCCAACTACAAAGGGAAAAAAGAAAATTGCGTGTGTGTATACACAAATTGTACCAATTAACGCCATGATCGTGGAGCAGCAGCACCCGAGTCAACTCGCGGGTAGCATTGAAATCCGTCCAATCAATTCTAGGCCGGCCGTCGCGCGAGTAGAAGACATAGGGCTCAAAACTCGGGTATAACGACGCCAGCAGCGCGAAATCCGGCGGATTATCGGCGTATTTATTTCGGTGGTGGATCCCCCGCCGCTCGCCGCCGCTTTTCCTCTTCCACTTTCCCGCCATTATCATATTACCATTTTCCCCTTTATTTTCGAAACATTGTATTTAATCCAAGGCCTGTTTGATAGATAAATAAGTCCAACATAATAGTCATATCTATATTTATTTAAGTATTTGATATCCTAGGTTTCTAATCTTGAAAGCTCGAGATATAAGTAAGGCCCATGCTAAAATCACTTTTTTTTTCCTAGATTACCTATCTCACCAAAGTGGTGAGATAAGTTCCACCAAGATTAACTTACCATTTTTCCTTCTTGCCCTCTTTCACATTTGACGAGCTTGAAAATTTTAAATCTTATTAAGGATAAAAAGGTCCAAGTAGATTTTAATCTTGAATTTAAGCAAGCCTACCAAACATCTAGTTATGATATCTAAGCTTTTTATCTTATATATCAAACAATATTTTAAGATTTTCTTATCTTGTAAGACAAGATATGTTATCTTATTTCTTATCTAATCTTGATTTATCTAAACTTGGATATCAAACATGACCTAATATGTGGAAATGTCGATTATTATATAAGCCCTTTATGCACAACTAAATAATACTTTTTTGTATTATTTTACATACGTGGCAGATTTATGGAATACATATATATTTATTCCATTTGTCTACACATTTCTATATCAATAAAAGTGGACTTATTATAGAAATTGAAAAAATATCCAATTAAATTAGTATGTATAGCAATTTTTTTGTTCTAGACCCAACCAATTGTAGTCGGTTTTTTTTATGAGTTCCCTATTAGTATTTCAATCCATGGAAATTTAATGTATGCTTAAATTTTTTTGATGTAATTGTAGGAGCCCAGTTACAAATTTTGACATTTTGATTTGTTTCTATAGTGATCTATTTTTTTAAAATCATATAAAAATACATGTCAAAAGTATTATTAATTTTTACATTTTTATGCACTTGTGTTGTATTTTTATTCGAATTCCCATAATTTAATGTAGTATTTATTTTACTTACTTAAGAATGAAAATTACTGTTGACGTAGACCATGCAGTTAGAGGTGCTTATTCGGTCGGTTCGGTTAATAACCGAACCGAATTGTCGGTTAACCAACTAATTTTTTTTTAAATCAAGAACCGAAACCAAAACCGATTAAGGTTCGGTTAGGCTACTAACCGATATAACCGAAATTAAAAAATTTAAAACTAGATGTGGGATAGGAAATATGGGTGAGAGAAAATGTGCGCTGGTCAGGAATCGATCCTGGGACCTCAGGCTCAGTGAGGAGCGCCCTTAACCACTAGGCTACATGCCTCTTATTGACATAATTAGTAGCAGTAATATATTATATATTACTTAGATTAGTTTTTTCGATTTTTTTTACCACTAACCGAAACTGAACCGAAACCAAAAATTTCGGCTATCGGTTAACTAATAACCGACCTTAATCGGTTCAGTTATCGGTTAACCGATAACCGACTAACCGAATAAGCACCCCTAGATAATATTATACCTAAAAAATGTGTGATAATTTTTTACCACTTTTCATTTCTTTTGTTAAAAGACTTTCAATTTAAAACATTATTAATCTAAAGAACAAATATAATAAGACAATTTAGACATTTTATATTCTATCCATCAATTTCATGCAAAGTGAACAAGATATAAATATAATATAAAGAGTGGAATAAATATAATATCATTCAAAACAAACAAGATATAAAAGATGTGGCCCTTGTTTAAGTGATAAATTTATACCTCACTATATTATCCCTCTATTGAGAGCGGTCCACCTTTTGTGTCTCACTCTATGTACCATTTTCATAATTTACATTCTCATTTTGTACGCTTTAGTTGAATTTTGTACTTATTGTCAAGAATTTACTGCATTAAATTAGGACATATAATTATTTTTTCTTTGACTTGTGGAGGAATAATGAGATTTGAACTCTAAACCTCACTGCTTACAAATTGAAGTTTGCACCATTTGAATATCCTGTGACACATTTTTTTCTTATGCCTTTTATTTATAGAGAGAACTTCAAATATAGTTCCTGGAGATGGAGGTTCCACATTTGCGGTCCCAGAACTTGAAAAAATCACAAAACACCCTCTGGACTAAAAAAAAATCACATTTTAGATATTTGGCCATAAATTTTGTTCCAAAACTGACCCTAAGTCTTGAAGAGCATAATTGTAACTCTTCCTACATAATGTGTTATTTCCAACATAATTAACCCTAGAAATAATATAGTATATTGGAAAATATCTACTTTAAATTTTCAATATTTTTTACATGATAACTATGTGGTTTTGATGTTTCATAATAAAATAACTAGCTTCCCTTCATATATGTTGGTATGATTTTTCAATTAATAATATCTTTCTCGTGATATTTTGGTAGGACGTACACTTAAAAACTTACTATTTGTAGGTCTTTTAGTTGAATCTTTTGCTTTCTATTAGAGGTTGAGTAAGGGTTAAGTTATTAATTATGGAGCAATAATTGAGTGCATTACCCCACTAATTACCTTCCTGCCTGTTATATATATGCCTTATCTTAGCGTGCTTCATATTTTAATCATGTCAAAATTGTCCAAATATTTGTGTCTGTCAGATAAATTTATTTCACCTTATTTTGGATCTTATAGATTTGTTGGAAATGTTCTAATGGTGTTGGGAATTGGGATTCATGAATGCGAATTGATGAATCTCTACGTGTTTATGGTTGTTAATCTGAAGTTGGTAGGAAGCCATTGTTATCAGTTTCTGCCAAACTGTTGCCGAAATTTTGCACGAATTTTAATCGAATATATTTATCTAGGGTGCAGGTTGGAGTATAACATCTACAACATTGAAAGGTATATATTGATGGCATTTGGCAATATAGTCGTACTATATATAATTTGTCTTTCCCAAGACTAAGTTTATTTTGAATGTTTTTTATGTTTCTACATGGCTAGTGGCGGTTCCAGAAGTAAAAAATGAAGGGAGTGAAATATAATAATAAAAAAATTAAATATAATTTGTAATGCATTTAAAGCTTTCGTTTCTTCCTCCAACACGTCTATTTCTCTCTCTTTCTCTCACTCTCATACAATCACACTTCTTTTTCTCAGTTTCTCTCCTACAAATCTGATCATCCGAACGGATGGACGAACATGGCAGTTTTACGGTAGCCCTAAGGAAAATTAGTCGTCGGGGGGTCGCTCGCCCTCTCCCGACCCCCTACATCCGCCATTGTATATGGCATCAGATGCTTTAAACTTATGTAATCTTAGTTCAAGTTAGTTGGATGATTCAAGTTGAGGTACCATAAGATTCTCCTTAGTAAGAGGTTTTGGGTTCAATCATATTTGGGTGTGAGATATTTTTACACCTTATATAATGGGGTAGTAAAGATTAATGCCTTAATTGATATTATATATATGTAATTTATTTTTTTAAGTTGTTGGGTGGTTCACCTTATAAGATATTAATAATGGTGACGAAGTTGTTACTTGTTAGTACATATTAAAATATAAAAGTTTATCAATATCCGAAAAAGAAAAAGACCTTGCATCTTATAGAATATTTTAGGGGTGAACATTCAATTTTCAGTTCGGCTTTTTGCCTAACCGAACTGAATTATTCGAAAAACCGAAATGCGAACTATGAAAACCTATCCAAACCGAAAAAATCGAAAAAAAATCGAAAATCCAAAAAATATATGGATATATATATATATAGTTGTTATTATTATTATTATATAAAATATAATATTAAATATAAATTTGATTTTCGATTTTTTTCGGTTTACCGTACATCCGAACCGAACCGAAAATAGAAATTCGCCAAAAATCAAAATAGAATCGAACCGAAATACGAAAAAAAAACCGAACCAAATTTTAAATTTCGATTTGGTTTGATTCAGATATTCGGATTTCGGGTATTTTGCTCACTCCTAAAATATTTTATGGAGATTACGACAGCTAAATACGATAAGAATTTATGAAGACAAGAAATGCAAATATTCAACCCTTAAGTCTCCTGAGTTGAGGATATTTCCATCATGGAAATATACAGCAAATTGTCACTCAAGAACTAATTATTGGGCCAAAAATTGAATCTTTTACTATGCTTAATTGGCCCATCTATTTTCATTTATCTAAACCATCAGCAAAAGTAAACACTCGGTAAGAGGACAGAGAGAAATCAGTACTACTACTACTACTACTATTAGTATTAGTATTATTATTATGTGTCAAAACTATTATATAACTAAAATGTAATAATACTACAATAATAAGTTTCAACTATAGCCGAGAGTAAGTCTAGTGGGCTTAAGTGGCCAATGAGATCTAATTATATTCAAACTAAACCTACTTATTTCCTAGTTCAAATTTATCCCACACGTATCATTTGTGCAGGCTATTACACAAGAACAGAGTTTATCCAATACGTACATATTCCAATGCCGTCATCGTAATAGAAAGAAAAAAAGAGCCTGCCCTTGCGACCTTTGTCTCATATTCTACTAGGTTTTATGGGTTCATCAAATTCCAAATAAGCATTTTTCTTCCCCCACACCAGTCTAAATGCAGGATCAAATAGTGCAAGGAACGATCCGAGTGGAAAATGGTTTCATAAGAGACCTAATACTGCATGTAAAACTTGAGAAAGTAAGGTACAAGTAAAAAAGAATATTCATCTTCTCTGCAAGAGTGAAGGATCTAATAATTAAAATCCCGCGTTGAAGTAAATAATAGTTGTTGTCAAGGTATGTGGACAACAAAATAGTACATTGCAGTAGAGCTAGGAGATAGATAGTTATATAAATGCCTTGAGCCACTAGAGTCATGGTTCTCCATCTCTAAACTCTTCTTAGGAGCTGGATGCTAACATATCGGTATGAAAAATTGCCACGAAAGAGAAAAAGGTGTACATAAGGCCACACTGCCGAGGAATGGAACTGATCAACGACGACTTTCCATTTATAGAGCCATGGGAAAGGCTAGCTGAGAACAACATTTACTTACCAGAAATTAACATTGTACATCACCTCTTCAAAAGCTTTTGAGAGAAAATCCTCTTCGAGTAGGGACTGTTACGCGAGACTGCCTTGTAAGATTCAATAGTCTCAACCAAGGAATTGTGGAGGTGTCCCTGATATCAAACCAATGAGTCTCTTTGGTGAGGAAACTTTGTAAAAATTGTCTGCTTCTCTCAGGCTGTGGTTTTGATTAGCAAATTCGTGATAGTTTCCTCAATAGGTCAAAATAATCATTCATCTATCTTAATCCATATAAGGGTGGTTTTCACTGTTAAGTGATAGGCTTATATATGAGATGGTCCATTTCTTAGAAAGCATTGTGAGAATTTAAGCAAAATCAAGTGAATGTTTATTGGAGTACCTCAGAAACACGCAGAGCTGTTTGGACAACGTAGTTTGCATGTGGGTCCTGAAGCAACTGATCGAAGCAAGGAGCAGAGAGCAATTCGTGGATGATCTTTGTCCTGGCTTCCTCATTAAATACCAAAAGACACTTTTCAACAACGTGGCTGCTGAACTTTTGTGAAGACAGGTGCACGTAGTTTCCCTCAAACTGAGATGTCAATTTGGATGTGGCAGATGGGATCTTCAGCTCCAAAATAAACTGAACTACATAATTTCTGCATCCAAAATTCAAATTTGATTTTTTAGGAAATGTAGAAACAATGTAACAGAACAAGAATCAAGATACGCGCAGGTAAAAGACTGTAAAAAAATTGATAATTTAGATGTTTTGGTTGTTAACTACACTTGGAAAAAAGGGTAGGAAAAGAATAAAATTCAGCTATTATCAAACGAAAAGAGATCTAGAAGTAAAAATGTTTAATCAACTCTTTTTGACAGCAAACATGAATTAGTAAGCCTTGAATTTTAGGGATAAAGATTCCTAAACGTTCATGAAAGATCACAAGTCCAATTAGCATAGTAAGTAAGTTTTCACATGGATTAAGTTGAGCCTTGCAGGTCTGAACCACACATGGTCAATCTCTTGGAAAAAACTTCGAAGATACCAGCACCAAAACATCTAACAATATACAAATAATTTAATTTAATTACCCAAATGCATCTTCTGCAAGCAGAAGTCCATTCGCTGAAATCTCTGTGACTAAATTTTCCTGATGCTCCCCAGTTGAATGGCTGATGCACCGCTGTAGAACACAGCATCCATGCTGATGTGTTGCAATATCAACACAGTACTTTGCAGCGGCAACAAAAATGAACTGAAAATAGAACGGTACAAGCTTAATTCAGAAAAAAGACAGCTTGATATGCAAAACTTTCCATTTTGCCAACTGAATAGTGGCTTCTCTCCGCCCACACTAAAAACTTGTGATTGTTGAGAAGTCATATTATCTTATCAGAAAATGATCAGGAACTGTATGAAGTGCAACTTTCACTGAATATATCTAAATTTGTTTTTACTCAGAAGTTCTTCCTATTGAATTATAAATTTGGACTGGTTAGGTTTTCATGTTCATATAGTCCAATCTTGCACAATAATCTGAGTAATGCTAAGCATTTATATTCAGTCCTCTGCAGGAGGGATAAGCATAACTAACGGCTTGCTGCAAACATGAACCATTTTATAATTGAAGTAGATCAGAAATACTATGTGATGAAATAGAGTTGCCAACCACAAAAAACTCTTGCACATTGAAAGGAAAACACAAAGTGACAACTGAAGCAAATCTTTTTTATTTTTTTATGATAGTTTCAGCAAGTGTAATGACCTAAAATGCTTACATATAAAAGAAATAACAGAAAAGGATTTAGCTAACAATCTACATGAAGTGATATGCAGCAAAAAAGATCTTATCAACCTAGAGGTGATGTTCCAGGAAATGACAGGTGCCGTGTAAGAGAAGAAATGAGCAACCAACGACAAGCAACGTGATAGATAGTAAAAGATGTGCAATCAAAGTCATACGAGCTCAATGAGGATTTAGATGAGTAATTACCTTACTATCTTCACCCGGGAAGCACTGCAAGCACCTCTGGATAACATGATTCCCATTTAAATCTTTGATCAGAGCTAGAAATCCCGATTCGAGGGCTGAGATAACTAGGGAAATTTGCTGCTTTGTCTTGAGAGTTTCAATCAACTTCTGGACCACTCGAGTGCTGATACAAAAACAACAGGTGAGCTAAAAAGACCTGCAGAAAAAGAGAGTGAAATAAGATTCAAACAGCATATACCCGTGTGTATTTAAAGAGATCCTAACTAGCTCCCCAGGCTCCTCAGTCACCCTAAACAGTATGTGCATTCTCTGCTCTTCATTGCACACTTCCAACAATTTTTGCATGAGATAATTTCCGAAAGGGTTCATCATCAGTTCAACTGCATGATCAATTATCTCATTGAATATAATCTGCACATCCACAGAAGTTCCTTCATCAAATATCCTCTGCAAGAATCGACAACCTTGTTGATCCTTTGCTATGTGATAGATGTATCCCTGTGCTTCAGCAAGGGAGCTAAACTTCATTGGTCGGTTGAAACGATAATGCATCTTGGGGCTCTGGCAGCTATCTTGCATTGCAGCAGTATGGAGATGGTCATCCAGCTGTGACCTCCTCTCGTGAGTCTTCCATGCTCCATTCTCATGATTGAAACTCTTCGTGTTGTGCTCCCCCAGACGTGAGTGCCTGGTAATCGCGTAATTGACCCCTTCACCCTGAATGATCAAACTATCTTCCCTGCCAAAGGGCTCAACATTCCCTCGAGGCACTCTGACACGCAGCGGCACCTTACCATTAGGCGCGGTCTGCGAGTAATGAATCAAGCTCTCTCCATTATAACGTGGTGACAGCTGTGCCATATGAGCCATGTTAGACGAATAAAAAGAATCACTAGCTTCAATCAGGTTCTTCCTGCTTTGCGAAGGATAGAACAAAGAATTTCCAACTAATGGATTATCTAAAGATGGCGATGCATTAGGCACCACGAATCCCATTGGTAAACTGTTGTTAGCCAAACCATTATGCCTATGAAACTGAGGACCTGGAGCAGAGCTTCCAAAATCAGACCAACAAAACATTCTATCAGATTGACTAGGGGAATACTGTGATCCCAACAAATTCGCCATTCTCTGATCATACGGCATTTCCACCATTGCAGAAGCAGCCTCCCCCTCGAAGCTGACACCCTTCCTCGGAACAGAGACGTTAAAACTACTCCTATAATCATCAGAAGCTCCATACTTCTCAAAACTCCAGCTACTCCCATTAGGCGATTGATCACAATACTGGACACCGTAGGGTGGTGCAGACGCCCCCTCTCGCTCATCTCTAACACGCATACTACTAAAGTTCCTATATAAATCAAAACAATTAACTAAACTGCCCTCATTAGCCTTTTCCAAATCCACACAGAATCCACCCCCAGAAATCTTGAAATCTTCGAATTGGGGCGGGGATAATGATCCAATATCCGAATGTGATAGCCCATCACCCGAGAATAAGCTAGACGAGGAACCGGATTGCAGGGAGAAACCGCTCACGGGAGAGGATGCAAAGGCACACTTACGCTTGGAAGCTTCATCAGCACCATCATTTCTAAGATGAGCATTTGTATTATGACCACTCATTTTCTGAGTCACACATGATGCATGACCATAACCGTGATCAACGAGATTATTGTGATGGTGATGATGATTGGTGGCATTGTTAAGCATTTCCTGAAGATTAAATGAAGATGTTGCATGAGGGATCTCGCCCAATAACATTTCTAACTCATCATCATCCTTCATGTTTTTTCTCACTCCTCTTTCTCTCTCTTCACCCCCCATACACCACTCAGATACACAACAACAAGGAAAAAAAAAAAGGAATAACAACAACAGATGCAAGAAACAGAATATAACACGAAATTTCACAACATAGAAATTTAAGAATCGAAATACCCGATCAAGGAGAGGAGGAAGCAATGAAAACCCAGTAGTGATTACGGCTTTTTAGATCTGGGATGGCTCTGGGAAACCAAAAGTCCTAATGATAATTATGGGAAAATAAAAAGGGATTGAGATGGTGAAATTTCAAAAAAAGGAAAATAAAATAAAAGATTTTTGTTTTTGGTTTTCCTCCATTTTTGTAATGGGCTTTGGGTTTTCTTTTCCTGTGTAGAAGATAGTAGGTGAAGCATGCAAAGATGAAGGTTTTACATACAGATACTTGTACACACAAATACACACTGCTAATACGCTATCACACCATTAAAGATGGACAAAGGAACAGCCTCTCTCTCTCTCTCTCTCTCTTCTTCTAATCCTCCCTCTGCCTACATTTATATACACATATATATATATACACACACGATTGCCATATATATGTATATATTCTTTTACTTTTATTAGAAATTTCAGAATTTTTCTTTGATTGATAAAAAGAATTGTAGAATACAATTGAGCTGGCGGGACACGCAGACACTGCTACGAGTTCTTTTTCGTCAAACGGTTGCACGAGACAAAATCAGGAAAAAGAAAAAAAATGTATTATGAATTTTTGGAAGGAAAATGTTCAGTTAATTTATAATTTTACTGATATTGATTTGAATAAAAATGTAAAAAACAGAGGAAAACGAACTAACCTATTTACTCTTTACTGTTGAACAGATCTTGAACTGCATTTCCTTTTTCTCTCCTTTTTTCACGGTTGAAGATTGAATCAATTTTCCTCACGAGAAAAATCAATTTGAATCTTTCCTGTAACATTTTCTCATTCATTTTGCATTTCAAGCCACAAATATAGATTGTATCGTCACTTTAATTTGAGTGAGCATCGATTACACGTATGCTTTAAGTCGATATACCTTTATACACGCGTGCATATAAGATTTTCGATATAAACTAGAAAAAAATTAGAATAAAGTACCTATTATATTTAATAAAAGGTTGTACCAAAAATCTCAATTATACACAATTTATTACATAATAATTGTGCATTGTAACCGCACATTATTACTGAATGTACTCAAACTAGTTTAATATCAAAATAAATAAATTAATTAATCTTTTTTCAAAATTTTGACCTACAAAACTAGTTGTTTCTTTTCACCTTGCAAATTGCACCTTATAGTGTGCATTTATTAATTGGAAGGGGAAAATGCAAATGCAAATGAAATTCCAAGAGGGTGTCTATTGTTTATAAATTTAGAAATGTTATATGAGTAAATATCAGATTGAAATAAGCAACACCAACGTAAAGTTTGAATATTGGGGAAATTGAAGAATAATAACAAATACTATAAGGTTAGATAATAGAGCTGTGGACCATATTATGTCACAATCCACTAGTCATGTACTGATAGGGCATTATGTTTTTGCTCCAATATACAAATTACATTTAAATATAGCTATTTTATAATTTCCCATTTAAATACCTCGTGGACCATTCATGCTTTGTAATTATATTAATTTCCATTTTTTTTTATGCAAGTCTAGTTGGATTATAACTTATGAGGATGTGAATGGTAAAAAAAGAATGTAGGAGGAGTGATAGTGTGAAGAGATTCGGAAATGAGAATGAAATAAAATGTGAGCTTGTCTGTTTATCTTAATATTTTATTACTTTTCTTGTATATCTATAAGAACATATAAAATAAAGTAATATTAATTATATAAAAATAATAATCATATATGTAATGTGATGATGTTCTAAATGCCCCCGAATTAGTATACAAGTAAAAAACAATACAAAGCTTTAAATCTAATTGAATAATAGATAACTATTTGAGTTTTTGTCCAACTATGAGCAAATTGTAGTTGGATTTCTCTAACATAATCATATATTTTAATAGGAATTTTAACTTAATCAAATATTAATTTATTCTGTTTCTTCTTTCAACATTCAGATTATGTGAAACGTGTAATGTTTATTATCGTGTATTTATATATAATGTTTATTTTGGTGCTATTTTTCTTATTTATGCACAAGATAAAGATTTTTAAAACTATCATGTTTATATGTATTTAGATTATTTTGTCTAGTAAAACAATCGACTTGAACGAAATTAGCGTACCCAAATATAATTAATTGATCATTTATGTGAAGTCCAAATTATAAAATATCATATGATAAAATTTAGTTTTGGTTAAATCTAAATAATAAAACCTATAGGATTGGAGATAACGGTTATTTCATATTTTTTAAGTTACATGTGATATGTGTATATATAATATTATTTAAGTTGGAATATTATTTTGACGGGACTATCGCACCATCACACATGAAAAACTACCTGCACACAGGTGGTACCATTACACCAACACATAAGGTGGAAAAATACATACATATGATATAGGCAAGATTGAACCTGAACTTCTCGTTAATAAGAATCGTGTGGTGTCTCAGCTTTGATTTCTTTACAAATACGAAATCTTGTAGAAATAGTGTTTTCTACGAAATTATAAGATATTTCAATCATAAGTACATTTGTGCTTTTTTTTGGCAAATAATGAGGCGAGTATATAAGTACAATATTATAATTAGGAACCGAAAGAGGCCACGACGTTAACTGTTTACCTACTTGTATTGGTTTGAAGAAGTAAATTATAGCATCATAATTTTTTACCAACAATGTTAATCTATAACTGCAAGGTTGTATATTATTTTACATATGTATAGTGTTTCGTTATTAATATAAAAGTTAGGACATTTTCATAAAATTTGATATTAATATAAATAACCCTTATTAAAACCATCTTCACATAGTTATAAATTTATGATCGTATTGAATCCATATTTGATCAGCTATATGTGTAAAAAATTATCTCTCGAAGATATATATTTCCTTTTATAGAATATGTTTGACTTTCCAGAGGTATATTTATAAGTCTTTTAATTTGGTGGATTAACTGAATATATTTTTGAACTTGTTTAATAATATAAAATCGGGTGTGTAAATTTAATAAATAATAACTGAGGGATTAGGTTGCTAGTAAATTTGTTTTTTATTTGGACTGAATGAATGTTTCTTCCAGTGTGTTTTGATGGATATGTTGAGTAGTAATGTTGTTAGACTAAAATTGCTGTTGAAGCGAATGGAGTACTTTTTTTGTCTTTAAATTTATTATCTACCGAATATTGAATGATTTAAATGATCATTTATCCATGCATCAGATGAATGATATGTAGATGACACATTTACTAGCAAGCTACTAATACTGCGTATTATATTATCAAAAAATTAATTCCATAAAATTGCACATGTAATCAGGGATGTCAATCGGGCCAATCCGCTCGAGTTCGGACCGACCCTATCGGATTATTCGGTTATGGGTCATTCGGGTTGTAATTTTTTCGGATTAGAAATTCTCAACCCTAATCCTAAATTATCGGGTTTCGGGCTAGTCCATCGGGCCAATCGGGCTCAAAAAAATTATGAATTTTTTTAATTAGTATATTAATTTTGATAATTGTGTATTTGTATCAAAGAAATACATCAATAAATGAATGTCATTTCAACTCAAAACTAATATATAGCTTTTAGAAAAGTAAGAAAATACATTTTTCTTAATAGATTATCATTTTTAAAAAATTTAAATCTAAACGTTTTATATTAAATGTTATAGTAAAATATAGAAAAGTGAAATGATGAACATAACTTTCGAATATTGAATCAAAATGTATTTTTTCACATACATTTGAAAAAAATCTTATTATACTAATTTTCAAAAGTTGAAAAGATAATAAATTAATGAAGTTTGAAAACTAAATAACGAGAACTCGCTAATTTTCGGGTTGACCCTATGGGTTCGGGCTATCTTCGGGCCAACCCAATCGGATTGCGGGCTGTTCGGTTCAGGGTCATTCAGGTGGAGATTTTTTAACCCTAACCATGTAAAATTGTCGGATTAATCGAGTCAATTCACGAATTTCAGGCTAAATTGACATCCTTATATGTTAATATCAATTTCTTTCATTTAGTCTTTCTCTCTCACACACAACCACACAACACATTAGTTTTAATAACATTTGAAGTTTCCAAATATATCTAACAAGAGCACCTAATATAGATATCTCATTACATTTTCACATAATTTCGGAAAATTGGAAAACACTCAAGTGTGACGTATAAATGTGATTAATAAATGTTGAAAATCACCACCACACAGACAAACTAACAACCAGCGAAGCATCTCTCTACTCACATTTGTCACGTCACATTGGTATCTATTAGCATATCGCATTTATTTATTAAACCAACTTTGTGCATATACATACATCCTTAATTCCTCTAAAACTCGCAATAACATCCAAAAACCGTCAACATTAGCTAGTACGTGTAACACACTTGAGCTTCACTCGTAAAATTTATTTATTGTATGCCACTTCCATAATCTTGATAGGAGCAATCACAAATATCCGTTCATAAATAAATAAAATAGTTGCTTCACAAATTTACAGTACTTGACAAATTTAGAAAAATAATATTATATGCACTTTTTATAATGTTCAATTCTGGATCAAACATGACGTGCCAATTTAAATTATATGTTAATTTGAGACCAATATTTAAATGGGCAAAGCCCCCAATAATGGATGAAGAATTGACTCAATCCTCTGGTCCCTTGTCACACATTTAGAATCACCGGTTTATTTGAAAAAAAATAGCAATGAGTCCAAAAGCGGGGAAATTAGGCCAATAGATAGCCACAAACCTACATTTTATACATCTCTTTTCCTATTAATAAAATGATTATGATTATCCAAAATCAATTAGATTAATTGAGCTCTCTATCATAGAGCTTTGTTTCTTCTAGTGGCCACAATTTTATTCTGTTGATTATGTTAATTAAAATTGTTTTATAGTGTAAGCTCAATTTATTAATTTATAAAACTTGCACGAAGAGTATCTGTATTACAATTTATTTGCTAACTCATAATGTATAGTAAGAGTGTTGTATAATATTGAACAATGTGTCGAACATCTTTTCAACTGCGTCCATTACTAAAATTTAGGGCTTCCACTATCCTCATCATTGGTATATTATATGCATAATGTTATGATTAGGCATCTTATTTGAGGTCACATCTCAAAATAAACAATCCTCGATTGGAGTGGCGTGTGTAAATGACCATATCACCCTTGAGATGTACAATGGATATTCTCTATTTGACAATCATTTATTTCATTTTTCAGTGAAGGCGTACAAACCACATATCAGACCTAAACGTTAATGAACATTTTGAGATTACGGAGATCCAATCACAAACTCAGATACTCCCTTAATTAGATAATCCTAAGAACATATGTTCGTTCTATTATACCGTTGCAAATATATAATGACGTGTCATATACACATATAATTAATGGAAAGCTTGGTAAAATATACCATACTTATAAAAAGAGAAATTATATATTATTTTTTATAAGTTATATATCCTTTCTTATAAAAGTATGACTTTCTATATTGTTTTGGTTACAAAAATTATAACACTTCTTGGCCAACCACTTAAACGTGTGTAAATTTAATAAAGACATTTTTTTTATTAAAACTAACAGCCAACTCTAAAAAAAAGAAATGGTCCCACAAAATTTTCAAACTCAAAAAAAATCGAAAAACGTATATCGATCCCCACAAAAATTCACTATCGAGACCCATTATTGCCTTCTCTCCCCCGACACCACGATCGCCTCCCTTCCCCCGATAGTTTCTTCAAAACCGAACCTATGTTTTCGGGGCAAGATAAGCAGAAACAACAACGAGAGCGAGCTGGCTTTATCGTCTTCCTATGGAGAAGAACCTCTCATTCTGATTAGCCTCATAACTTCAAACTCTAAATTTAATTTACAATCGCATTGTGATAGTATTGAAGTTGTTTGAAATTGTTGTTGGGTGGTCTTGGTTGGTAGTGAGTGTAGTAGTCATGGGTGGCAATGTTTACATGCCTACGATGGTCGCCCACATGAGTGAGCCATCGTGACCACTCACTCACGAAGGTGGTTCAGTCACGATCGCTCACTCACGATAGCACAATCCTGCCCCACAACCGTGAGCCACGATCAAGGGCAATAATCGTGGCCATGATCGTGGGCTACAAACGCAGTTCACGTTCCTAGCTCACGGTCGTGGGCACGATTGTGCTATCGTGAACGAGCCATCGTGTCTGAGCCACCTTCGTGAGTAAGCCATCGTAACCACACTCACGATGGATCACTCACGGTCGTGCCACGACTGTGAGCCACGATCATGGGCGACGATCGTGCATCATGATCCCGGGCTACATTGTGCTATCATGAACTTGTCATCGTAACTGATCACTCACTTACAAAGGTGGCTTGCACTCACTAACGACAACATAATCGTGACTCATGATAGCGACCCATGATCATTGCCTACGATCGTGTACCACGGTCGTGGGCATCGATCGTGGACATCATCATAGGCGACCATCATGGGCGAGTCACCTTCGCTTTGGGCAATTTTTTGCGCTTTCGTTTATAGCACAATTTCATGACCTAATGCTTTATATTGATTGATATTGCAGCCTCATTATGAATGGAATGAACTAATTCTTCGTTATTCAACTCGTACTTGTGAAGCGAATATGTACATTTGTGTTGATGTATTCGACGATATTAAACACATATTAAAGTGTGTTGGTAGAAAGATGCAATAAAAAGATTCAAGGATGGATTTTCGGGGCATTTGATAGACATTGGGAGAAAAAGAAGTGCAACCAATGCATTGCATAATTTAATAGCCCGACAGCTATAGAACGAGGAAGGGTAGCGCGTTATACCCGACGACGAGAGTTGGATCCAAATTGTTGGGCGGATCTTTTGTTTCAAAGTCTAGGAGTATACTCAGATCAGTGGGATACTTTTTGGAAACTCAGATTTTGATCCATCTGCCACACATATAATTCCCCCAAGAAAACTATTTCATAGATTTTTCAAAAGTCAGCGTACAACTGTAAATGACTTGCGAAAATCTTTTAAGGCCCAAGAGCTTACTAGTGACGTCAAGGATAACTTGAAGGCGGCCAACCAACTGGTGTTTTATATGTTCCTCCATGGAAAATGTCGTAATATAGGATTGGGCATGGGTGATAGTTGAGTACTACGACAGCTGGGTTTGGTTCCCGTAGAGGGTCGTACACTTATCACAACCTCAAATATTGAATCAAAATTATGGCAATGAAACCGAACAAAGAAGACTTCAATTACCACTTCTATGGACCGGTTCGGGCTTTGTGGTCATACGAAGTCATTTTGGGAGTTGGGTTAGGTCTGTGGAATCAGATCGTCTAGAATCCAATTGCCACGATATTTAATACGGGCCACCATACCAATGAAGGATGATTCTATTCATTTTTATGACAACAACGAAATATTTAGTATTTTAATTAAATCTAAATTATAAAAAATATTTTGCATTTAATAATATATTGATTATAGTTTATATTTGAATTTGAATTTTGCATCTCGTAGTATAGAAGATAATGCCTCATCTAGAGGAAGAAGATTAAGAAGTTCACATGTTCATCTTCATAAACGTTGAGTCATATGATGTTTGGTTACAAGCTCCTATAAAATTTGCAATAAGAAAGAAGCACGAGTCGAGAAAACATGTAGAGTATGTGACTTCAGCAATGAGACATGTGTTACCTAAAAGGCGTCGACGACCCACTCATTCGCTAAAGCTAGAGCTTCAAGCCCGACAACCCACTCCTACTTCTCTATCAGAGCCATAGCTTCTTTGTTGCGAGCACGAAGAGCCCTGTAGAGCCGCGGACAATGAGAGCAGAGTAGACAAAATAAAGCGGCATATGATGGAGGTCTTGACCGACCCATCACCTGAGAGGCTTTATATCAAAGTTCTTTGGAAAGATTGTCAACTACATTGGTCCCCAACATTCCGTAACTCATCAGACGAGGCCTCTATTATAGTCGGGTAGGAATGAGCATCATCACTTAGAACAAGAGATAGAACAACTTCGTCGCTTGACAACAACTGTATCTGGTAGCAAGAGGTTCTTTGCACATGACGTCGTCCGGGATCCTACTCGCCATTCCTCATATGAGTCGGCTCATGATGGCCTTCGTATCTTTGGTCAGCAGTAGCCACAATATTCTTGGGAGTAGTTATCTCACAGTGCCCATGGAACATATGCAAAACTTCTACCCTAGGATCATTTGCAGACTCCCCAATAGGCTCGTTCCACATACTCTTCAACTTCGGGCTACACAGGCAAGATGACGTCGAGGGTGAAACCCACTCATTAGTCCCACATGATGAGGTCTCCCGCCTTTACACACGTTTATCTCACTAGTTGGACAATATATCTCCAACTCGTGTTCATTCTAATCTCAACACGATATTTGAAACGGCTGTAAGTGTAGATCATGGACCTCATGCACACACATTTCTGTATCTCGACCCGGCACATTATTGAGAGTCATGTTGGTCGAGCATACAGACTGGATCCTGTCGTCTTTTACGAGTCATTCACATTACCTGACCCTCTGTTGATCTTGAAGAAGCAGTACGAGGAATTTATGAACCGTGGGCTTGAAGCGTACATGGAGGATATGGAGATAGGGCACCAGTTAATACAGATGTTTTTCGATAAGGTTGGGGAAAGACACATGGACTTCTCCTCGAAGGTAACAGATTTGTATATGCTTTTCACTCACAATAAGATTCAGCGAGATGATGATTCATTTGACACGATGATCATAACATCTGACTTTTATGTAACTTTTACTAAATTACTTTTATAATAATTTATATTTATTATAAGACAATCTCACTTATGTTGTGTTTTGATATATTGTTATACATGATTATGAGTTCAAAGTATAGTAAACTGCACCCAAAAGATTTAGAAGGACGCAAAGCTAAGAGGAAGTCGGTGCTCAATAATTAGTGCATCCCTGAAAGCTTAGCCAACATGGTAGTCAGTACGTGGAGTAATGTTAGTGTGTGATTTTATATTTATAAATATTTCATAATATTATGTTTTACATTTTTTTATAAATATATATCATTTTAATAGATTATAGCGATTAGTTGTGTCAACCAAAATCAATGGGTTGTTATCTGAGTATTTATTGACTCATGGACTGTTGATTTGTATGACTCACTGTTGAATAATCATGAGCATGGGGTGAGCCACTACGACTACCAACTGAATTGCATCACTCATGGAATGCCTAACTTCCTCGCAAAAACATATTATTGGCAAAATAACCCCCACAAACAAAGGTAAATAGATGAGATGCAGTTGATCAAATCACCAATAAGTGAGCAGCTTTTGTAGGTAGAAACCATAGTTGCGGCCCTTACTCGTGCTTGTACTTTGATCACCTAGTGTGTGACGGGAACCAGATTAGACATGATGGTCAAATTTGTAATGAATACATTAAAAAATATTGGTGGCTCGTAGCTGTTAGGCATCATAAACTAAATAAATATAATATGTTATGATTATACTATGTTTGTATAATGTTTTCTTTGAATACTATCATCGTGATCGTGGCCCTCAGCCATGGCCCATGATGACAATGCTATGCGGTGGTGTTAGCCATCGTAGCTCACGATCGTACATCACGGTCATGCCTCAGATCGTGGCTCACGGTCGTGCCTCACGACTATAGCTCATAATCGTGGTTCATGGACGTGGCTTACGATCGTGTGTCACGAAGGGATCCATTGTATGTGTTATACACAACAGTAGACCACGATGGCACTCACGATGGCTCCCACGATCTTCTATGCATGATCGTGGTTGAGCTACGATCATAGGTGCATGATCGTAGGTGAGCCATGATAGTGGTAGGCAATGTTTCAAAAACCGGTTCGGACCGGTCCGGCCGCGAACCGGTAAGCATTCCGATCTGATCTAAGCTAAAAAAAAAACCGTTAGCATATTAAACCACTACAAACTGGATAAACCTAGCGGTCCACCCGGAAACCAGAAATCGGTTCAACCGGTTCTCTTTATTTTCTGTTATTGAATTATTTTAATTTTAATTTCTAGATCTAAACTATACCACACGTCCACACCTCACCAACCCTAATTCATTCACACTCTCACCCTCTCACATTCACCGCCGCCTTCTCTCTACCAGCACCTCCAGCGTCGCCCGTCGTGCGCTGCCCGCCGCCTGCATCCCGCCTCTCTATATTTCCTTGTCTTTGCTGATCAGATCCCATCCCAGTCGCCGCTTCCCCTCTCACCCTTGTCTTTCCCGTCCATCTCACTCTCTCTCACACTCAACCGATGCCTCTTTTCCCCTCCAGTCCCGCCGCCGCCCGCCCGCCCCGCCGCCATCATCCATTGCAGATCTCCATCCTGCCCGCCGCCATTCTCCACTGCAAATCTCCATCCCGGTCGCCGCTTCTTCTCTCACCCTTGCCTATCCCGTCATACCCAACCCAGCGGCTCCTTCTCCTCCAGTCCTGCCGCTGTCCTCCATTGCAAACCATCCCGCCCTCCGCATCCTCTCTATCTCTGCATTTCCTGTCCATCTCACTCTCTATCACACTTAACCTGGTGGCTTCATTCTCTTCCAGTCCCGCTGTCATCCTCCATTTCTGAACATCTCGCTCACCGCATCCTCTCCAGTGCCGCCGCCGCATACCCGCCGCCATCCTTCTCAAGCTGTCGTATCCCTAGTTCTCCTAGCACCGCCACCTTTCTCCAGCTAGCTTGCTTAAGCTGCATTTGCCGTCTAGATTTCTGTAAGATACTAAGAGCTGTCTTTTATTTTGCAGAAATACTAATTTTGTAATTGGGCATTTATGTCTCAAGAATGTATTGTGCAGATTTACTAATTTTTGTAATTAGCTTGTAGTCTTGTACAGATGTTGGCATTTCGCAGAATTTGTGGTTTTGTAATTGAGGATTGTCCTTGTACAAATTGTTTTTACCTGGGTAAATGGTATTAGCTTATCTCCAAGTCTAACTAATTTGAAAGAATGAATTTGAAAGAGTATATAAGCTTGTTGTATTGTACTGATTTCTACTGTAAAGATTGTTTATCTCTACTTTAAGGTGTACTTGTTGATTTGTGGGGAATGGGGATAATATTTTTTGGAGTCTTGATTTGTGGAGAATGGAGATAGTGTTTGTCTTGAATTTTGAATTTTTTATCTCCAGTTTGAGCTGCACTAGTTGGATTAATGAATTTTGAATTCTCTATCATCCTTAAGAGATCCCGGGAATTAAGGAATTCCTTCATTGATTTTTCTAATCACCTAGAACACACATGATTTCGATGTCTAGTCGCTGCATCCTCAATCGATGAACGAGCACAACTCATCCTTGGACAACTGACTTGTGGGACCTCCCATGGTGCTTGACAAATGATCGATGAGACACCTATTGGAACATTCCAATTATTGGAATGTGGTATTGACCTAATATCCTCCTTATAAATCTCGATCAAAGTGTGTTGTTTGAAATAGTGACTAACGTAACCAAACACTGACAAACCACTACCGCCCCCTCCTGTCTGTTCAAAAGAAACATTTTATGTCATACATGTAATAATCATTCAATAAGTTGTTGATGTGTATGAAAACTTACGTTATATATGCAATCGCGGAGCAGCATGGCAACACGAGATCTCATCCAGATCAAACTCTCGACATTCGTATGTCCAATTCTCAAGGTCGACTACATAAGTTGCTCTATTTGCTTCCACCTTATATGTTTCTATAGCAGTACCCCTAACAGTGAGGTGTTGATTGCGGTTCAAACTACTAGATAACTTGGTATAAGCTGCTGTTGTCAACTTATGTTCACTCGATATACCTTGCGCTCATCGCTTTTCAAACCATTGCTCCACAATCAAGCAATATATCTCGGGTAATGAGCTTACCGGTAGATGTTTGGCCTAAAATGTGATAATTCATGTTCTCAGCTGCATTTAAAGTCATGAAACCGTATCGCCATAGCGGTCACTTGGACCGAGCCCATTTATCCACTCCAGCCATAGAAAGTCGTCTATAAGCCCTATCCCTACTTAGAACCTCTAAATCCAAAAAACAATATTCAAAGTCTTCATGCCAATAACTGTACGCTGCATTTTTTAAAACTGCTGCAACATGAACTCCGTATCGAGTTAAATTCTTTTGCATATAATAATTGCACAAAGCATGTGCTGCATTCAGATGGACTACTTGAACGGCTTCAAGGATGCTCTTATGTTAGTATGATACCATACCAAATTTTTGGGTAGATCGTAATACTAGCACATGTTATAAATAAACCAAGTCCACGAATCTATGTTCTTTACTGGACCAATACCAACTGCAAGGGGAAAAATCTATTCGTTTTCGTCTATTGTGAAACGACAAACAAAATTCCTTTATTCCTTCCCTTCTGGTGGGTCCCATCCACTACAATCTCCGCTCGAAGAGAGCTCTCAAATGCACAGATATAATATCCAAGAGCAACGAACATGTAGTGAAACACTCCCTCTCTAGTCACATGTATATCATAAACCATCATCGGGTTATGTTGATGCAACAAATACAGATATGATGGGAGCCACTGATACGACTAACATAGTCGCCATACGTCATCTCTATCGCTAAGCTTCTCATGGTCAAAGTGAAATTGTATGGCATGGCAATACCATATGATTCGATCTCAAAATGACCCCATCACCCACCAACCTACGAGCAAAATACGTAGCAGTAACCTTAGCTTCGACATTTCTTTCAGCAGTACGATCCAAGTTTGAGGAGCAACAGTGCTACAAAGTCAACTCAGTAATTCTCCAAATGCATGCAATCATAACAGAACACAATCTGAAAGTGCAACTCTTTCTACCTTACTTGCAAATATAGACCAACCGATCAATGGAGGAACGATCAATGGCATCTAACTTGTTCTCCGTATAATACATGCCTCCAACCATCTTCAAGTCATTCTTGAAATGAAAATGTGTTCCCTTTCAAAAGTACACCAATGGTTGGTGGAGACAGCTCGACCCAACCTAATGGCAGTGCAGTGTCTAAATTAGGGAACGAGATAATCCAATTAAGCTATGTGCAGTGTACATCATCATCACCTCTAGCATGCTCATCACGGCTTGCTGGTCTGGTTAGATATTCTGATGCTGGAGAACTCTATCCATTTTATGGTGGTTGTCGAATCCAAGTGAAGAACTCTGAAGTCATAATATCAATCACATCTCTACGTCTTTTATCATCATATTCTTCAGAGTTATTCTACGCCTCATCTTCCGGTGGCATGTTGTAATTGATTGTGTGGTGCTCTGGTCCCGAGCTGTTGTATCTCATATTCATTTTGGAGGTAGCGTGGTCATGAGATACTATCTCTCACATTCACTTCGCGGGCAGATTGATTGTCTCTCTGAATGACATAAATCTCCGGAAGGGATATATGTTTTGCTAGCTATTCTAAGTAATTCGATATCACATCCTAACAAAAGTTTTAACTTGTCACACGTCGTCTATACGTGTGAAATATTAAAGTAAATACTCTGTATCATTTCCATTTTATAAAACATTTCTAATCGCATGCATGAGCCGATCTAGAGTTAAGTAGCCCACATCCACGCAAATAATTATAGCATCCCGTCTACGTATGGTGATCGATCCCAATGACCACCATTATATATCATGATATGTCGCATCCTCATCTAATATTAGCAAATATAAAATAAAAAATTGGCAAACAAAAATAATGAATATTAGGGGTTTTATGTCACACTCACAGTTGTATAGAGACTTTTGGACATGGCGTTGTAGGCCCACTCTGGTGCAGAGACCGTGAGACTCATTCATTATTGTGGCTCACTCACGATGGCACTCACGAAGGTGGCTCACTCACGATGGTCCACTAGTAAGTGTGCACCGTGATCATGAGTAAGCCATCGTAAGTAAACCATCGCGAGTGAACCATTACCATAAGTAAGCCATTATCGCGAGTGAGACCATCACGGGCTTAAGAATACGACCGTGGGTTGTGATTGATAACATCGCGATATTAAGAACACGATCGTGACCACAATAGTGGCCCATGATCAAGGCCCACGATCGTGGGATTTAGCACCCAATCATGGACCAATATTGTGGGGTTAAGTTCATATCGTAAAAAATAAGTTTCGCGACGTAGTAATGATTTTGTATACCTTTTAATGCCGCAAAAACACGAGAGCAGCCTCCTACGACTATTTTAGCCTCTTTACGTCAAAGTTTCGATGTATTCTTTTTTCCTGTGAGTTTCCAAGAAAGTTTATGATATTTTTATAATGTTTCAAGTAAGTTTATGATACGAAGTAAGTATACATATAATGAAGTTGGTTAAAGTTTTAAAGACATGAACAACAACTCTCTTATGTGAAAATTTAATGCAGTATTGTGAAAGTTGGTTGATATTCTTTTTTCTATTTTTTAATTTTTCGATAGTATTGTGAAGAAGAAGATGACCGAAAATAACTTAATTAAAAGGCAAAAAATTGTCATATCAACATCAACAACTTTTTTTTCGACTATGTGCAAAAGTAACTTAGTCTTTTAAAACAAAATAATATAGAAAACTCATAATTTTATAATGAAAATAAAAAACATTTACTTTTATAATAATAATATCTTCTCATCTATTCTCACTGTAACAAACATAATATGGAAATAACAAAATTGTATATACAAAATTCATATATCACGGGTTACGATTTCACAAACACCTTTCATGTCGATTTTGTCATACATATTTTCATAGTGCAGTGGCTCTTCAAGTTTTTCTATTACAATTTGTCTTCGGTGTTATTTATGAAAGATAACACAAATTATACTCATAAAAGATTAACCTTAGTAATATCCCCGAAATTCGTATCATAGTAATAACAATAATAATATAAATAAATAAATAGTGGGTGGGAACGTAATGAGGATGATATCATCTATAAATTCTTCTCTTTTTCTTGTTTTTGAGCTAATCATCTATGAATGCTTTGAATTTGTTATATTTGGATAAATTCTAATCTCCCAGAATCTTGGCATAGATAAAAACCCAAATTCCCTTATCTTCTTCCACACATGATGATATTCACCATGTGCTATGGGCCTCATTTCCTAAATGTGTGCATGTGGTTGATATATGTATATATAATGCATCTATCTATATACATATTTTCACGCAGTAAAACGTGTGAGTGTGGGCAGAAGCCACAGAGCAAAACAGGGTTGACACCTCATCTCTTTCTGTTCCCTTCAATTTATATACATTCCATCCGCTTGAGAGAAAAGAAAGGCTTTCTATATAACCTCTCACACATTCACACACATACTATCTCTTTCCGAACAAAAACTCCTGCCTCTCTCTCTTCCCCTTCTCTCTAACAGGGGAAAAAAAGGAATTCTACACAAATATCCCATCATCAAGATTAAATATTTAATCATCTGCGTCGTCTTTCAAGCTAAAAATTTAACCACAAGTAATCACCTGAAAATTCCCCTTTGATCACCCAAACTCAAGACTATTGCTTTGTGATCGGAAATTTTGATGAGTTTTTCATAGCAGATGTCACGTGGGTTTTTGGGGGAATCTTGTGCCCATTTTGCATGTAAAAAACTTCTGTTTTCTGGGATATTTTTACCCCTTTTGTTTCTTGATCTGTTTATGTATAACAATGTGCAGAATCAAGACTGCTCCTTTTTGTTTTTTGTGAAAAAGTTCCCACTTGATTTCAGTGTGATCGTGGAATTGAACTTTTTTGGGTGATCGGATGTTGAAAGATTGGATTTTGAGGTCAACTTGTTTGTGAAATTGCGATTATCATTGTTTTGGAATCATCATCATCGGCCGAATTTCTGGGATTTTTAGATGAACCTTTCTGGGGTGAATTTCTTTGAGTTTTCGGCTGCTTTTGGTGTGTTGGGATATTCTGTGGTGGTTTTGGGCATGTTTCATTCAACAGTAGTCTTCATTTATAGTATACGTACAATCTACGCTTGCACCTTTTTTTTTCTTGTGGAGAAAATAGTTGCTTGTTAGAATGTGTTTGCTTGTTAGATATCATTTGATCTGATGCTCTAATTTGGGTTTTTTCTCTTTTCTCATTGGATCAAACTAGCAAAGATTGCCTTTTTCCGTTGGTTCGGGTCGGGTCTGATCATTGATTTGATTCTGAACTATAGTTCTTGGTGATTGGTAGTTATGACTTTTGATGTTGTTTTCTTGATCTATAGCTTCTCTTTCTACTAAAGAAATTTGACTCTTTTTTTTTGCATATATTTGATTCTTGATTGTGTATTTATAGCTGTGTTTTGTAATGCAGGCTTGATTTTAAAAGCTGTGAACAAGTAGCTAGAAAGGTATTGATTATTGAATTTCAATCCCTGCATTTTACTTTATTAGAGAATTCTCAGTAGAATTGTTGAGTTTGCACCGATATGATGATGAAATGGTAGAAAAAATCGAAAAGAAAAAGCCTTCATGTTGTTGTGACTTTGTGATCTTTCAGTAGTTCGATTATCCATTCTTGCAATGGTAGAAAAAATTGGGAAGTAAAAAGCTTACATTTTGTTGTGAATTTGGGATCTTTCTGTAGTTCGATTATCCATTCTTGACAATGGTAGAAAAAATCGGAAAAAAGCTTACATTTTTTGTGAATTTGTAATCTTTCAGTAGTTCGATTATCCATTCTTGCCTAGTTAGGGCACTGCAGCGATAGAGCGGTGCCCATGGATGCCACGGCTAGTGGAGCATCAAGCGTTCAGTACCACAACATCAGCGAGCAGGCAATTGCGCCCCTTGCTCCTCCCCCCATAGCACACCAGAGGCAGCCACGGCATTGCTTTGGCAATGCAACCCCCGGGGAGTTCCCGTTATCTGCTAACCCCTCCATCGTCCTGCATTTCCTCTCCGCTTGCAATTTAGACCCACAGGATCTTGCCAAACTCGAGGCAAGTGTGTTGTATTTACCATTCCCCAAAGTTGGAATCTTGCTTGACATTAGAGTTGATGATGCTGCTGATTGAATTCACAATCCTTGTTGCAGGCGACTTGTTCGTTTTTTAGGCAGCCTGCGCACTTCGCCCCTGACCACGAGCTCTCGTTGGCTGAGCTTGCAGCTCTTGATATGTGCCAGAAGAGGGCCATATTCAAGCCAATGACAATAGAGCAGCAGCAATGCTTGAAGCAGAGGTGTGGGGGCTCGTGGAAGCTCGTCTTGAGATACTTGCTGGCTGGGGAGGCATGTACGAGGAGGGAGAAGTCGCAGGCAATAGCCGGCCCTGGTCACAGCCTCGCTGTGACCTCTAAAGGGGCTGTGTATTCGTTCGGTTCCAACAGCTCCGGACAGCTTGGACATGGAACCACGGATGAGGAGCCTCGCCCTTCCCTAATTAGGTTGGATAACCTCCCTGAACCCTAGTAGAACCAATGATGTTGCAAAAGGGCAAAGTTGATAATGCACGATTGTTTTGATGCAGATCTCTGCAAGGAGTCCGTATTATTCATGCTGCAGCTGGGGCTGGACGAACAATGCTGATTAGCGATGCAGGACGTGTATATGGCTTTGGGAAAGATTCTTTTGGTGAAGCCGAATTCGGGGCTCAAGGGAATAAGTTAGTAACCACACCTCAGCCAGTCGAATCTTTGAAAGATATCTTTGTTGTGCAAGCTGCTATAGGGAATTTTTTCACGGCCGTGTTATCTAGAGAAGGCAGGATTTACACGTTCTCTTGGGGAGATGAGAGCAAACTCGGACACCAAACAGAACCTAATGATCTTGAGCCACGCCCGTTGTTGGGGGCGCTCGAAAACATACCGGTGGTTCAAATTGCAGCTGGCTATTGCTACCTTCTTGCTTTGGCTTGTCAACCTAGTGGAATGTGAGTTCCTTACTATCCATATTTAAGCATTACATATCTACTTATGCCTAATATTTTTGAGAAATTGAAGTGATTAAATCTTGATTTGGACAATGCTCGTTAGGAGTTATGTAGAAAGATTCAATCTTGTTGAGTTCTTGGCTTTGTTAGTCTTGACGTTGTCCTTGCTAGCTACTTATGTGTTGGATTTCGGCTGAGACGTGATATGCCTCGTTTGAACATTATTAGGTCGGTATACTCTGTCGGGTGTGGGCTAGGTGGGAAGCTCGGGCATGGTACTAGAACCGATGAGAAGCAGCCAAGATTGATCAAACAGTTTGTAGAGTTGAATCTTCAGCCCGTTGTGGTTGCTGCCGGTGCTTGGCACGCTGCAGTGGTCGGGAAGGATGGAAGGGTATGCACGTGGGGATGGGGGCGGTACGGATGCTTGGGGCATGGGAACGAGGACTGCGAGTCAGTCCCCAAAGTAGTCGAGGCGCTGAGCAATGTCAAGGCCGTACATGTTGCAACGGGGGACTACACGACCTTCGTGGTCTCGGACGCTGGAGACGTCTATTCTTTCGGATGTGGAGAGTCATCGAGCCTCGGACACAACACCGCTGCCGCTGACGAGCAGGTTTGATCCCATCCCTATCCGCGTCCCATCCTGTCTCCAAACAGGAGAGATACACGGATTAGGATCTTGATGTCTCAATCCGTGACTTAAACGTGCTCATGTGCTCGATTGCAGGGAAACAGGCACACGAATGTGCTGAGCCCGGAACTCGTGACCTCACTGAAGGAGGTGAAGGAGAGAGTGGTGCAGATAAGCCTCACGAACTCGATATACTGGAATGCACACACGTTTGCACTCACGGACTCGGACAAGCTCTACGCATTTGGGGCTGGTGACAAGGGGCAGCTGGGGGTCGAGCTCACAGCTAACCAGACGGAGAGGGCGAACCCTGACCGCGTGGACGTGGACCTCAGTTGACCTCTGCCTCTATAACTACCCTTTGCCTTTTAATCTTATTATTAACATTGCATTGTAGATATATGATGGTCTCATGTTTATTGCTCTGTAAATAGAAACAGTGATTGTGAATAAGGGTAGGATTTAGGAGCTGCAGAATTAACCTCTATTAGAAATTCGTTAGCTCTTTGTCTGAAACCAGTAAATAGTTCAAAGAAGACTTGTCAAGATTGCTTTTTTAACTTATTTAGATTGGTGAAAAATACTTTTTTTTAACCATTTGTGTGATTTTTTGTTATATTTTGCACTTTTTTGTTAATTATAGTGTCATTTAATGTGTTTTTTGATTTCTCTGGGGAGTAATGTGAAAAGAGTATTTTACATGTTGAAAGCTGAATGGTTTTGTTTGGCAATGTTATTTAAGGTATGATCATCAGATTAAAATTATTCAGCGTTTGCCTTTGATTTTATAAAATAAAAATTACATCGAGGAATACTTTCCACACTTTTTTACCAAAGCATCAACTCAAGCTTTGTTCTGTGAAAATAGAATCCTCTAGTTTGAATCAAGTTACATGAACATAGTCATAGAGCCACTTTGGACGTATAAACTTGAAAATATAACAATAATACCACATAAGAAAAAAAGAAAAAGCAAAAGCAAAAAGAAGTTCAAATTAATGGATCCATATATAAATATGCAATACATCTAATAAAACAACTATTTTTCTCAAAGTTAAAAATCTATTATTGGATGAAAGTATGGCCTGGGAGCGTTGACGAGGGCAGTTGATATTTTCTGTAAAAAATTATACGTATTTGATTTAAATTTGAATTACGTATTTCTGTAAGCTCTTAACTTCATACACTGGTAGAATTTACTTACAATTTACTAAAATAATAAACAATTGCCCTATCAATATTTGTCTAATAAAAAATTTACTCCAAATTATAACTTTAGCTATATCATTAAAAACTTAAAAGAGTTTGCCAATTACCAGTTTCAGTATTACAGAAAATTTATTTTTCTTTTCATTTTTGAAAAATAACATTACGAAATTTGGAAAGAAAAAAAATCTATGTTTCCTGTTTAATTTGATTATATAATGAATTCGAGGAGGGAGGGGGGGGGGGAATTAGATGCCACATAAGAAATAAATAACAAACAAAGCCCACTACAAAGATAAAACCAATATCTCACACAAGTTAAAACAAGGTCTCAAACGACCGATTCAGCAACCTAATATTGTGACAACAGCAAAATTGTATCATTCAACCAAACCATGTAGAAAAATCAAAACTCTGAAGGTGAGATAACATCATCAATTTTCAAAATCATCTTCACAACTTGAGTTGCAAGCAGAATCTGCTGCTGTTTCCCGATCAGAGTCTCGAAAACGTTCTGCTCGCGCATGTCATTCGTGCCAATGTCGTTGCAGTCGATACCACAGCAGGTGTTGTTCTCCTGCACATGAAAAGATTATGTTCGTGTTCGTGTTCATCATATATCATACTAACAAGATCTGTTCATGATCACGATGAAAGGAATACGCAAGAATCGAAGCAGGGTGTGATATTACCTTGATTTGCTGAGATTTCACAGCAGATAGAGTTTCTATAGGTTGGAGTCCGCTGTTTTCAGCCAGCGCCATCGGGATAGCATCTAAGGCATCTGCAAAGGCTCTGATTGCATACTGCAAAATCAAAAGCTAAATGTTAAGCTAAAAAGTGTCTTGAAACTGAAGGTGCAAAAGGGAAGGATGTGGGCAGACCTGCTCGACTCCGGGGTACTTATCAGCTGCTGCTTCCACAGCAATCGAGCAGGAAATCTCAGCTGAGCCACCACCATATACTATGGAGTTGTTACGGATGATATTCCGAGCAACGCATAAGGCATCATGAATACTGCGTTTTGTTTCCTCTATAATCATCTTGTTACCTAAAGCATTGTCAGGAAACAAGAATCAATTCGAGTCCATGCCTGTTTTGCACTCGCCTAAGAACTTAACCAAATATATAAATCATGTTCTAGCATTTGACACAAGCACAGAGTTAAACTATATAAACCATGATAAAAATGGAAAATAACAAGTAATGAATTGACCGTGGACAATCTCAGCTCAGTTTCAGAGAGATTTAAAAATCATATCAAAATGTAGAACTAGAATCAGTAATAAATTAATACCTACCACCACGTATAAATATGGTCACGGCCCTTGAATTCGCACAGTGTTCAATATATATCATCCGATCCTTAGTGGTGCCAAAAGCTTTTTCCCGAACCAAGCCAGCCTGGCATGTGTAATCAAATAGCTCAGTCATCTGTTTCTAAGATGCAAGTATGAAGAAAGGACAAAAGATCATGTGGTAGAAGCTTACCTTGCCCAATTTTTCTGTTGTCAACTCCTGAAATCTGGGCACAATTCTCCCACCTAATAACAAAGTCAAGAAAGAGCTTCATGAGAAAGGCCAACTAGAGAAAGTAACATAAGTATAATAATAGATTCATATAATTGCAGGATTTCCAAAAACCTGTGGCTATGGCTATCAGCTCTAACTCCACGCCACCAACCCATCGGACAGCAGGCAAATTCCTGTGCATCAACAAGTGGTTTGCCTCATCATCAAAACCCCATTGGCA
>JAYDZE010135472.1:0-22911 GCA_034509125.1 Monilaria moniliformis
GGGGGTGTTAGTGGGACATATTATATTAGATTGTTTGTTGCGGGCACTCAAGTCAAGTCTTACGATTTAATATGGATTAACTCTTTTATTCATTATCCTCTCAAAAAACTCTATTATTCATTATATTTAATTATTTACTTTCGATTTTGTTTCTAAAAAAAGCAAGAAATATAAAACTGAAATTATTTAACTAGTTAAGACTATTAGACATATTAATTGGTATATTTGTAAATTCCAATGAATATCACGTAACAAATCTTGACTCATTAAAGGATTTGACGAAATACTTTGTCCATATTAAAATATGATCCATAACTTACAAAAAAATATTATAAATTTCGTAATTAGCTCGATATTCAATTTTTGTTACTAAGGAAAGGTCAAATTAACCAAAAATTGTGAAAAAGAAATCCTAGATTTGATCCAATTTTTCTGATAGAGCAACGCACATAAGAAAAGGACAATAGAGAATTATTATTGCTACTCTTAGCCTAATCAAGTTCGTTGGTCGACTTTTCTTGAATTAGGTACAAATCTATTCAATGCATGGTATATTAGTCAAAATTTCAATAACTAAACAACTACATACAAAGACAAACATGTTTTTATAATTTAATACACTTAAAGTGAATTAATATGTAATTTCTACTCATCTTAACATGGTCAGTAATGATTTAGGTATCGTATAAAAAAAATTATATTGGGAAGTCAAAGCATTAAAATATTATCAATATTTATGTTGAATATATAAGTTTTAGCTAACTTGGAAATTAATTAATTATAATAAGTTATCTTAGTAGTTAATGTATATATAAGCTCATTTTTCTATCACAAGTCCAATAATTTTGCAATATCATTCTCTTTTGTAGGGACGCAGTGCCCCTCATTTATGTGAGATCAAATGAAGAATCCAATCATCTATATACTTCAGTGCATAAAAAAATGATATGTGGCACCTTATTTATAAGTAGTATCGTAAGCACCGTTGATGCAATTAGTCTATATGAGCATTTTCTCTTTTTCTGAATTTTTTATTTTGTTTTTCCTTACACCTCACATATCGTGGTCATTAAATTTATAATTACATAAGAAGTTAAAACTGGAGTTGTATTTTTATTCCTCACTTTGGTTTCTATAAGGGGAAAAGATAATATATTTTTTTTTTGCAATTTATAAATTTGATAATTTAAACAAAATGAAAATGAAAATATTGACCATACATTAGTTGTGATTACGTTGCATATATTCTTACAAATAATGCATAGCATATGGATTATGTCACTGTATATGTTAACGAGATTCTAATGCATGATCGTATCGACCTATGAGGTATGACCCCAACACGTCTCCTTACTAAGTATGACATTTTCTCTCACGTGGGGCGTGTGATAAGCGCACACAGCGTGTAACATATTATTGCGGAGCATAGGCGCACAACGTTTTATATAATTATGCGTGTAACATTGTGGGCACGCAAATCACACGCTTCAAGTCCTTCGTGCTAGCGTCGTCCGCATCCAATCCATGTGTGACGTGTTTCACACCACCATGATGCACGACTACATGAGTTTTAGAGGTTTTTTATGTTTTAATTAAAATTACTTTATATTATCTAATTATAATAGCATTTACATTATACACAAAACAAAGGTAATGATTACTTACCGTAAATTATATTTTTGACTTTTTTTTCAAATTTTAGAAAATTATAAAAATCCAATCTTAATGAAAAAGTAAAAATTTGCAAAATATTTATTTTTCCCCCTATTTTCATAAGTTTAAAATTCAAGCATTTCCATTGCAATTATGTATTTTTATTTCATTTCAATTATGTAATTTTATTTTATTTTAATTATATATATTTTTTAATTTTAATAAAATTTGGATTTTTTGAATATTCGCAAAGGAAGTTAATTAGAATATATAAATATAGACAATTAAAGATTATATGAAATAAGAATGAATTAGAAACTTAAGAAATGAGAAAAATAAACTATAGTTATGATGTGCTTCATATTGCTCAACGGTTGTGGGTGTACGAGCACAAAGTGCTTTGTGTAGTTGTGAGACTCGGTACTAAAACTGTGTTGTGCTCCACAGTGAACAACCATTGATGCCCCTATAGGAGTATAAAAGATATTTTCATGATTACCATTGTTTAGGCTATATCATTATTGTTGTGTGCAAATATTAATTTGTATTTTAAATAAATTTATTTGTGAAAATATATGGTTAATTATAATCTATAGTTGAAATTTTAAGTGAATTCTAGTTTATAGCTTTAATTTAAATTTGTTTTTTCTTATAGCCTTAACTATTAAAATTATTTAATTATGACTAGCAACAATAATATATAATGTCAACTTTGTAGCAAAAATCTGGTTGATTTATAACAAGAGTAACTCAATTGATGTATATGCTTTGTCGGCCATGTCAAGACGAATTTTGTAGGCAAAAGATAAAAAACGATTAATTTCACAACTCTGGCAGAATTCGTACTCATTGCTCATCCAAAATTATCGAGTGATACATTAAAATATTCGGCTTGACATAGATCGAACGAATCTCGTTAGAAGACCATAAATTAGCCGCAAATTTGATACTGTTATTATTGTTGCATAATTAAATGATTTTTTAAAGTCTTAAGTTATAAGAAAATAAAAATAAAAATTGAGGCTATAAGCTGAAAGTTCAAATTACAAATTATAATTAATTTTTTAAAAAAATTATTATATAAATGGCAATAAATCTAAATTGTCATCTCACCTTCTAGAATCTTACACTTGTACCACACTCTTTTTAAAAAAAAATAATTACTTCTAAAATAAAAGACAATTATAAAATACTTCTATAATCAATTATAACTGAAAATTGAAAACTGAAACTTAGAAATAATTATGAATTGTTACAACGACGGTGTTTCGGTGATGCAGAATGCATGTGATACTTATTTACGTCATTAATTTCATCTGAGTATATAAGTCTTCAGCAGGGATTTCTTTACAAGAAAAATAGTAGCGGGATAGAATTAACCACGGTATTTACTAGGTGTTCAATTACCACGGGATAGAGGTGATTTTGATTTTAAAATTTGTTTGAGGTGTGCGGACATTTTATACTTACTAATTTATTTAATAAAATTAAAAATTGATTCCAAACTTATAAATTATAAAGTGAACAAGTGACAAATGAATATGAAAAGGTAAGAAGCTAGATACAAATTACTTAAAGTAATATGATAAAGTGTTTGTTTATTAATTTTTTTAATGAGTGGAATAAATATATCATTCACTTAGTTATAATCATTCTTTAAACAATAGTACTTTAAAATCAATTATAAAAATACAAATACTCATAATCAAGATTCAAGAACAAAATATAAATCCGATATAGATAAACAAAAAAATTAGTGCAATAAATTATTTTTTGAAATTATTAAATACATAAAGATATAGAAATTCACATTAATAGCCTTGTTCATATTTTAAAAAATACGTGATAAAATAGAAGTTTGTCATATTTAAAAACTAATGATAATTTGAAACAAAATCGATATTATATAATAATAAGTGGAACTCCTAAACCAAAAGTTCCAATCTCTTAGTATAGAAGATTCTGCTTGAGAAACTTGAACAGGCTGAACTCTTAAGCTCTACTTTAAATAATCATAACTTGTTTATTATCATAAAAATAATGCTTCTAATTTATTATACAACTTCTATACATGAGGACGCAGAACCTGTTTAAAATGCATTTTTTTATTTCAAGAGAAAAAATAATTCTTTAAAAATATTAGTTATGTGATATGTTCAAATTTTAAATGACCATAACTTGCTCATTTAAACTTTTATTTTTCAAATATCATATATCAAATTAAAGATATTTTCGTGATTTTTCATTTAAGATGTATATTAAATATTTATCCAAAATAATATCATATGAAAATGAAAAACATGTGATTTGAGTACAAAATGAGATTCCACAAATATATAACCGCCTATAGATTTTCTTTTTAAAACTAATAGATGCATCTAGTGAGTTTCTGATACTGCTTTTAATCTCCCTACTTTTCGGTTGTTCAATTAATTTCTCAATTTTTAAACCTTAACTTTTTAATCAATTTATTTACACACTTTAAAATATTTGTTGAAAAATAAAAGTATATAACCAAATTTGAATTCATTGTGTTTGTATTTGTTGTTATTTGATTGCCCATTAACTAATATTTTGTTATAAAATTGTCATTCAAATCAATTTACAATCAATTGCAAATTGAAAACTCCTTTCATAATATATAGATATAGATTTGAGACCCAATCATATTATTAAGTTAAATAACTATATTGTCAATGAAGCATAGTTCAAGTGATTCATCTTAGCGAAACGTATTGGGTTCAATTTACGTCTGCATGAAGTATAACATTTCTCACTTTATGTAATAATGTAATGATCTCGTCTGCATATCATATAGTGCCTTAATTAATATTATCTATATATTCCACATGTGATTCTAAAAAAAAGTTATAACACTATATTTGGCCTTTTGAAACACCACCAACTAATACAATTATATATCTCAATTAAACAATGTTAATTCACACACATCATGCGTGTTGTTTGCTCTATATAATATCAAATTGCTGAGCTACCAAAATATGGATTCTCTTTTTTCCTATATAAGTCCAAACAAAACTGGATTCCAGCAAAGTGCAGCAGATTATAGGAAGAATGGAAAGTGGAGCAAGAATAATGCCACTCCCACTGCCTAAATTCAGCAAATAAAGCCAAAATCATAAACAGACTCCCAACACATTATTAGTGTGAACCCTTTCAAATTTCTCATCCTCACTAAAAAATCATATATATATAAATTGTTCTACTACATTACTTAGTTGTTCTAAAAAACGTAATATTTTCCTATCTCTGTTTTGATACATAGAAATGAAGTGTGCAAAAATGCTGCTTTTCTCTATAATGTTGATTCCATTAACATTGGATGATAATATTGCTGTAGGAAGACGAGTTCATCTAAGGCCGCCGTGTAATTTTCCGGCAGTCTACAACTTCGGTGATTCAAACTCGGACACCGGTGGAATATCAGCAGCATTCGGCCCCGTTCCGCCGCCATACGGCGACAGTTTCTTTGGGAAGCCTGCCGGAAGAGAATCCGACGGCCGCCTTATCGTAGACTTCATCGGTACCTCTTTTCAAACTAATTAGAGAGAGTTGCATGCATGGGATTCAAAATCTTGCAAATAATGGAAATCTTCATCGATAATTACTTGCTTTCATGTGTTTCTTGTCTCAGCATGTACTATTATTTGCATCCCCTAATTGTATCCAATTAGAGTTCATTACATTTTATTAATCATTAATTATGATTTAATGATCACAATTAGGGCAGATTTATGGAGCCTCAAGAAACATTATGGTGGTTGCATAATAAGTTAGGGTTAGGGTTAATTATACGAAAAATCAAACTCCCTTTGTCCCATTAGATCTGGCCCGTAATCCTTTTCAGGACGTCTCTTTACTTGGCTGCTTTTTAGGTAATCACGCCAAGTCACATGGAACAAAGGGAGTAATACAAATTTGACACTTGTTGTTGCAGCTGAGCACTTGGGACTGCCTTATTTGAGTTCATACCTTGATTCTATAGAGGCGGAGTTTCGACGCGGTGCGAATTTCGCTGCCGGAGGTTCAACAGTTTGCAGGAAAAACGAGACAATATATGAAGGTGGAATTAGTCTGTTTTCACTCGACATCCAAATGGTGCAGTTTGATCAATTCAAATCGAGAACCATTGATCTTTATCATCGAGGTGATCCCAACCAATCTAATCAACAAACTTATTATTGAATATTATGTTTTATTTGCAATCTATATATATATATATATATATATATATATATAAATCTTGTTTCTTGCAATATGATCTCAGCTAAAAATGCGTTGGAGAGAAGAAAACTTCCGCGGCCTAATGAGTTCTCGAGGGCGCTCTACAGCTTGGATATCGGGCAGAACGATGTCATCGATGGACTCAAGAAGTTAACAAGAGCTCAACTCAAAGCATCGTTTCCCCACACAGTGCATCAACTTGCAGCTGCAATTACTGTAAACTACTCAAATTAAACTCTCTGAAATTAAAAATGTATATATTTAGTTGCTAAACATTTGTTGCATATGATTGCAGAATTTATATGAAAAAGGGGCGAGAACTTTCTGGATTCACAACGTGGGACCTATTGGATGTCTGCCGGCATCCACTCTTTACATCACAAATCCTAGCCCAGGATTCTTGGACCAGGTTGGATGCATCCGACATGAGAACGCCATGGCCGCTCACTTCAACGCCCTGCTCAAAGCTCGGGTGGCGGAGCTCAGGCGAGAGCTGCCGCGCGCCTCCATCGTCTATGTCGACATCTACGCAGCCAAATATCACTTGATCACCCATACAGCCTACTATGGTGAGATAATTTCGTATTGTCAAAAACTAATTCAACTGCAAATTTTGGATCCTATATTTCACAGTTTCTATATTCTACTATTATGAATAATTTATTTATTACTCTTTTCGTCTCAATTAACATAGCCCAAACCCTATTTTTCCTTGTCCCATTTATAATAGCCAAAATCCAAAAAAGTGTCTTAGTAAATGGCGTCGAGTGGGATTCTGGCAACCTCTTAATTTATAACCACAAAAACTCCAACTTAATATCCTTAATTAATAATTAGTGAATTCTAATAATGGTAAAGTTAAACTAAAGCAGTATAAGTTTAAAGTTTTTTTTTTATAAGACAATAAATTGGTGTAGAAGATCACAAGAATGAAAAATGTGATAATGAAAAGATAATTCCAACGGTATTTTTTTCATTGGAACAAACTGGAAAATAAAAAAGATAAAAAATTATTTGTAATTGGCTGAAATTTCGGTTTTCGTGGACGTGATGGTGTTGGCAGGGTTCATGGAGCCTATGAAGATATGCTGCGGGCGGCACGAGGGCGAGGTGTGGTGCGGGCAGAGGGGAGTTGTGAACGGGTCGGAAGTGCTAGGCGGGTCGTGTGGGTCACCCGAATCCTACGTCAGCTGGGATGGGGTGCATTACACCGAGGGCGCGAATCAGTGGATCGCCAACCATATACTCACTGGCTCATTTTGTGATCCACCAACGCCTATTGCTCGTGCATGTCTCAACCCTAATTAGATCCATTGTTATTATATTTCTACTACTATAAACATTTTTATTCCTTTGTTTTCCTTTTTTTCTGTTGCTCATACTTTTATCAAAATTATATATTCGTTTTTTCCTGAGCGTCGGACTGGTGGGATCATGTTATTCACTTTAATTTCTAATTCATTTGGTTTTCAAGAACACCAATGTAATCATAAGAATGCCACCATGCTAGTGAAGATGAACACAGGCTTGAAATATTTCCTTTTCAATATGTAAATTTCATATTTAAATTTGGTAGAAATTAACAATAAACTTCCTTGCGTACTCCACTACAAAAAAAATGCCGTTTATCGAGTATCAAAATGCTCGGTAAATAGGCAAAAGTGGTCAGTAAGACAGAATTGCCAAGCATTTACCGAGCACACTCTCACAAAATTGCCAAGCACTTAACGAGCACACTCTCACAAAATTATCAAGCACTTGCTTGTGCTCGGTAAACAAATAGCGGCTCCGGCCTCGCAGGTGAGAGTGAGGGGGTGACCTTCCAGCCGAGTAGGCGTCGTCCGATGGGAACGAAGGCATAGAAGAGTAAGGGGAAAGCGCCGGTCTCGAGCAGTGCCGCAGCTCCACCACCGGACTGGAGGCGCTTAAAGCGGCGAACATAAGCATCATGTATCATGACGCCGCAACAATTGGAGGTGCACTGGAGAATGATCCATAATTCCCAAAAAGATTTGGATATGCTACCATTGAATTTTAGTATTTTTAATTATGTAATTTTTGGATTATAATTATGTAATTTTTGGTTTTTAATTATGCAATTCTAGGGATTTTAATTATGTAAGTTCTCTTATTTTAATGAATTTCGTATTTTAATTAAACTAAAAAATTAATTTAATTAAAATATATAATAAATATAAAAAATAAGAAATGAAATAAAAATAACAGATGAGACTCATGAATATTGCAAAAGAAGTGATGATGAATGAATATGATTGTAGGTGTTATTTCATGAGTAAGAGATATAGTAAAAAGTGGTGTAAGGCCCATGAATACTTAAAGCAAAAAGATGTGAAGGAATAGAGTTGTGGATGCTCCTACATTCATTGGTGTATCGTTTTGTTATCGACTTATCGTACTCTCAAGACTTTCAAAAATTCCTTTTTGAAAGGGTGAGATTCTGAAGTCTTTTATGACTCTTTTTTACTCAACATCGTTTGAATATTGTATCATAGACAGTTTCATTCTAGCTATTGATAGAAAAGTAATAGCAGAGTGATAAGCTATTGTGGTCTTACGTTCATTGGTGTATCGTAAACCCAAGGTGTGAATGTTGAAATAAACAAATTATGAGTCCATCCAAATTGAACAATTGACCCCTGGCTTGGGCCATAAAAGTTTAGGCTTGATTAATTATCTGGCTGAACCAAAAAAAATTGACACCTCTATTGACAAAGTTGTTTCTCTTTTTTTTCACTTTTTTGCTCGTTCATGTTCAAATCTTTCAAATGTACACATTTCATTACGATTCATTCTATATTAAGCATATGTGGAAAAATATATAATTTCAAAAATTTAATCTCAATTGATATTGACCAATTGTTTGGTACATTTTCATTTTGCTTGCCAATATGCGCATGTTGAATGAGCTTTGCCAGTAGTCTTTTATAGGAATATATGACTTAGAAAATAATATCAAAATCTCTATTTATGACAAGAAATATTTAATTTATTTATAATTTTTTGACCTTTAATCACATTGGTAAAATTGTTTTCGTAGCGAAAATCCTCTGTAATTATTAAAAAAGGAAAATTAAAATTTAGTCCCGGCCAAAGCTAAAAGAATTATTTAGCTCATTAATAATTGGAACTAATATCTCTGAAATTGTTGTACATTAGTTAGACATCGTTTGGTACCATAGATAAGATCATGATTAGATAACTAATCATGGTCTAACAGTATAATTTGAATATTTGCATATTTGGTAGCCTATTATTTTTTGTCTCGTCTCGACAGGCCGCAAATTATTTATCATGGCCTGGACCAAATAGTGACATATTTTCCTATTTCCTACTATTCCACGCTATTTTCTAATCGCACCAAATTGGTGCGATAGTGACACTGATCAATCTGGATTTCCTTCGTACCCCCTGCATCTCTCTCTCTCTTTCTCTCTCTCCCTTTTGACTCTTTCTGTCTGGCCGTGCAACTCTCTCTCATTCTCTGACCATGCGACCTCTCTCTCTCTCTCTCGGCGATGGCGACCGGTGGTAGTGGTGGTGTGCGGCGATAACGGTTATCGTCGCACCATGACCGTCGTCGCTCCATGGCTACCGGCTCTTCGAGGGTTGTGGCTGTGACGATTTACTCGTTTTTTCGAGGACTATCTTCGATTTGTGTTCTCGGTTGTCCGCCGCTGACATGGTTTCCGGCCATTGTTGTGTTTCACCTTGTGGCTGTGACGATTTCGGTAGATTTGAGCCACAAAGACCAGATCTTGATTTTCCTTTCTGTTTGAATGTTTTCTTTGATTTGCTAGTAATTTCGACTCATTGTCTTCAATTTATTTTTTGGTTTCCGCCGCCGACACTCTTAAATTCTGGATGGTTTCCGGCCGTTGTTGTGTTTTACCTTGCGGCTGTGATGATTTTAGTAGATCTAAGCCACACAGATCAGATCTTGATTTTCTTTTTTGGTTCAAATGTTGTCTTCGATTTCCTTGTTTTTTCGACTCGTTGTCTTTGATTTCTTTCTGGTTCGACTAGTTTCCGACCGTCTTTATGGTTCACCGTCGCCGAGAATGGAAACTTTGATATTCTGGATCTTTCATTTTTAGTTAGCTAATCATTAAAAAATTATATAAGTTAGTTAATTAATCTTATTCTATTAATAAATACTAATTTAGCTTAATAGATTGTCTAATGAATCACTAAATAAGCTAAATTCATCCATAAATTAAATAATTTATAATTATCAAAATATGATACATCACTAAATTTTTCAATAATTAACTAATTTATCATTGACTAAAATAATAAATTAATCTTAATCTATTAATTTGATCAACTCATCTAAAATAATTAATAAATCTTAGTTTAGCTTAATAAATTATTTGTTAATTAATTAATTTAGCTAAATTTATATTAATTACTAAGTCTTTAATTTAACAAAATTTGTCCAATAATTAAATAATTTATCATATCAAATAGAAAAATTTATTTATATTTTGAAAAGGGCAAACATTTTGGCTACGTTTGGTAACATTGATAAGGATAGGATTAGTTAAATAATCTTGATGCTACAGGATTAATTGGATTTTTGGTAGCCCATTTAAAATTTAGTGCGGTCCGACGGGCCACAAATTATTTATCTCGGCCCGCCTCCTATAGTGCCCAAAATGCACTATTTTGAACTGTTGTGCACCACTTCTGTATCACATCAAAATGGTGCGATAATCATTGTTCATCCCAGATTGTCATCTTGCCCTTCTCATTTTTGATGTCTCACTTCGCTTGCCAACTCTCTCTCTCTCTCTCTCTCTCTCTCTCTCTCTCTCTCTCGTTGCATCTCTCTCTCTTTCATTCGAGGTGACGACTACCAGATTATTTTTGGTTTTTTGGTGGTCTTTCTAGGTTTGACTTTTTGGTGTTTTGGTTTAGATTCTTGGTTTTGCCGGAAAATGGTGAGACATGCATGGATTCCGATACTTGGTTTCGCCGGAGTTGGCCATCACCGTCGGCAGTTTCAATGTTGGCCACTATTTGTCTCGTTTGGGACTAATCTATTAATTATGATTAACTTAACTAAATTAAATAATACATCTTAATTTAACTTAATAAAATAACTGCTAACTTTTGTCCAAATTTAATTAATTTATCATTATAAAAAAAGTTAATTAATCTTTATTAATTAACCATTCTTTAAATTAGCTAAATTGTCCAATAATTAAATACTTTATCATATCAAAATAGATAAATATATTCATAATTTATCAAAATTAATAACTATATATTAATTTATATAAATTAATAAATCTTAATTTAGCTAGATTAATTATCTATTCAATAATTAATTAGTACTAAATTTATATTAATTAAATAAGAGTGTAATTAGCAAAATAAGATATATAAATTTATATTTTTGATAAGGGCAAAAATATCATATTACGTCTTATCTATCATTTATCAACTTACCAAACACCACATTTATTTTTATCTTAATTTTTATCTCACTTACTAAACAACAACATTAAATCCTTATTTTGTTTATACAGCAAATATTTATCTTAAAGCTCATCTTACTCTATCTATTTTATTATTAACATGGCTACCAAACGAGCCATTTACATCTTATCTATGATATAATCTAACCTACCGAACACCATACTTATTTTTATCTTATTTACCAAACAATAACATTAAATTCTTATCTTGTTGCTACAGTAAATTTTTATCTTAAAGTCTATCTTGATTTATCTATATCGTCATATTTTACCTTGACTATGAAACGAGCCCTTACAGTACATATAATCTGACTATCAATAGGTCTATACTACAAATTCCTATTTTTGAGAGACCAAACCTTGGTTTTGAATAAAAAGAGGGGCGAAAATGAGAATATTCGACACTTTAAGCTTCGACGAAGAAAATTGAATTGATTTTAAAGGTTTACCGCTCAAAATTAAATTGAATCCGTTCAATTTCCCTGCATTTACGAACCGAAAATTTCCACTTGTAGCTATGGCCAGTGAAGCCGGCTATGACAATCCCGACGACTGGGAGCTCATAAACGACGACGGCTTCGTCTACAAGCGCAAGAAGCGCCGCCGCCTCGAACCAACCGTCGCCGCCCCGGATCCGGCGGCGGAGCGGAAGCACCGTCTCGGGCGGCGGAAGAGGGCCCTGCTGAAGTTGAGGGGGAGGTACTTGGAAGAGATCAGCCGGTGGGAACTTTTGTCGAACACCTTGACGGCAATGGAGCAGAACGCTACTACGCAGTCGATGGAGCGTCAGGAGCTGCATCCCACGACGTCTTCTGATGGGGCTTCAAACTCTGGCGAGCCTTCCGCGGCGGATTCTTCTCGCCGGAGACTCGTCGATGATCTTCTCTCTCAGGTACTCGCCGGAGCTTCTCCAGTAGCTCCACAATTTGTTTTTGGAAGCTTCTAATTTTTTAATTACGTCAATTTTTGTTTATTTGGAATTAGGTTAAAGCGCAGGAGGCAATAATTGGGGATGTATCGAATATGTGTGATATAGCCGAAGGATTGTGCAGTGCAATAGAGGGAATTTTAAGGCAGCAGCTAATAGACCTACCGATTTGGGATCCATCGCCACACGAGCTCATGGCTGCATTAGGTGATGATCAATAGTCATCTTTAGCAATATGTAAGTGGAATATTTTGATTATTTTTCTGAATGAAAAAGTAGCAATTAGGGCAAACTGTACAAGGGCTGCAGATGTGCAACATGTATCTTATGTGTATTTAGTGGTAGCGTAATGAGGTTTGTTTTGAATCAGTTGAGTTGTAGAGTTACTTCTTAGCTGTATAAACTAGGATTCACGGTGGCAGGCTCGTTGATGTAGTTGATCTTTGAGCAAGAAGAATCTGATATGATTGATGGCATTTCTGGTTTTTGGCTTTTCTTGATGTCTATCTTCAAGTATCGGGGCTGGAATTGGCAGCGTGGTGGTGGTCCGGTGGAGGATTAGGGTGTTCATACGAAGTTTTTGTGATTTGTATGCAGGTTTGTTTCGAGATAATGGTGGCTAGATGTTAGATTTTGTAAGGGTGAAACTAGTAAGCAATAATCTAATCTTCATGTGATTTTTCTGAGAAATTTGTTGATCATGTTAGGGTGTTGTATGATCAGCCTATGCTCAAAATTCATTTCTCATTTCTCTCAGGGAGTATTACTATTTGAAGTTTACTCTCTACGTTTGTTTCTGATTGTGCAGATATGGTCTTTATGACCAGCTACATGTCCAATTAATTTGTGTACGATTATAGATATTCCATTTTCACTTTTCTTGGTTTGTAGGCTGCACATATTCACATTTCATTTTAGCCAAAACAATACAAGGTAAATTCTTTTAGAATTTTCGAAGTAGTCATACTTTTGTCAATTGAATAAAATGATTGCCGAAGTGAGAATGACATGACACCTGTAAGTTGTCAAGTGCATACATAATAAAATGATTGTGATTTGTATATTATAAACGGCAGTTGAAAAAGAATAAAGTTTGAGCAATTACAAAATATCCTTGTTGTTGCTTCATAAAGTCTTAACAAGATCGCATAAAACCTCAGTCAAATATTGGAACCATTCTTATCTAAAAGAAGGGGAAAAGGAACAAACCGAACAAGTATAGAAAAAGCAAAGGGGATATAGGTACATGTGTATTTCATCTCGATGACACAGTTTCAAGATCTTCTTGAGTTAGCATAGATGGCATAATTTGAAGTGGTTGGAAGGCAAAACCAGTTGTCCTGCATGCATCCTCCAAAAGGCTTGCTTGTGAAGAACCTTGAGGGCAGAACACGACGACAGCGCCTCCACTGCCCGTAAACTTTGATGCAGCACCCACTCGCCTTGCGATTTCAACCATCTCTATGTTCATAGCTCCAAGAGCTTCATCACCAAACATTTCTCTGAGCAGAACACCAACTTGAATTAGCACTACTTCGCACATGCTAGCATGGATGTGCGTGACTGTCTGTGTACACACACACACACGACTTCTGTATAATGAACGTAAGAGTTGAAGCTTTCGTTTAGGCGCCTTACCTTCGCAAATCAAAGTTATGGTTCATGAGGGTTGCGAGTTTGGCATAGTCCTTTTCAATCAATGCTGTCCTTCCTTCTAATGCAATATCTGCAACCTTCTTCATCGATGATATGATGAACTCATCACCATTTAACCACCTTTGTCTGACTGTGCTATGAACCTGTTGCATAATCATCATATGTGTTTCGTCACCATATATGATTGAAATATTCTACGTACGACCTAAATGCCACACGCAAACACAGATAAATCACAGGACATGTAAGTGATTGATTTCATCTATTCGACAAACTAAGTCAAGTTAAAAGGATTCTACTATCTGTTCTTTTCGACAGCAGATGAGACCTTCACTCGGAAAACTTGCTCCTGAGTTTTTACTACTTTGGATGAGAGAGCGAGAGTGGCATTCAATGATAAGATTATTACCTTTCCAGAGTCGCTTGGGTTCTCTGCATAGATGAGGTAGAGCGGTGGCAGAAGATTCAGATCCATGGGTGTATAGTTTCCATGTCCTAAATCGTCCATGAGGTTCTTGTCAAAATCCTAATACCCCCCGAAACCAAGTATGACAAGGAAATGCATTAAGGGATGAATAAAGACAATTTCACTCCGAGGATAATAGAGAAACATCAGTTTAAATGCATACCATGTAGACGAGGCCTCCATAGACCTGGGCTACCCTATCCTGAAGTCCAGCAACGATACCGAGTTCTTTCTCTGCGTTAAGGATAAGGTTTGGCCGGACTTGGACTTTTATCAGATGCCTGACTTGGTAGAAGTCAAGAAGGCAGCTAAGAGCAGCACATACAATAGCACTAGAACCAGAAAGCCCAGTCTAATACAATTCAAAAGGAAAAATATAGCTGAGCGCACGTGTATAAAAAATAATATACAATGGCTTATGTAAACTTAATATTAGTTAAATTGCAGTTAAAAGTTCGTGCATTTCTAGGAAAATATACTGTGAGCAAAATGGTTGGTTTACAGGAGAAATAAAAATAGAGGGAGTTGATTTACAGAATCCAAATATCCAATATTAAATTTATTGTATTAGAACTGTTGAGCTCTTTGGTAAAGAAAAAAAGTAAGAAAATTATCGCTGCTCTCTAAGACAACATAATATTGTTAGATCATCTCATGGGTCAAGATCCATAAGACGGTACTTCCAAACCTTTATCTAATGACATATTTGTAATTATGTTGGTGTTTGGTTGTATATAAAAGATCCACCTTTAAGAGAAACATGTCACCAGTTCCACACTTAGAAATGAAATCGAAAATGTAAGGAGTTTAAACCTCGACTGAGCATAAACTCGTGCTCATTAAGCCTCTTATTTTCTAATATCGCATGATATCCTGAATCCTACATCATACTGCCTACTGAACCTCCTAAGCCAAAAACGAGAGTTCGAATTTAAAACACTAATTTATGTCATTTCTAGGTTAGCAAGGAAGTGGCGAAAGCTCAACATTCTGCTCATATTGTGCCATGGAGAGCAAGAGCATGATACCATGGAGAATGTACAGGACTTTAGTTTTTCATAACATGTTGATTATATAAATGACACAAAGCATGGGGAACCATAAATTAAGACGTCCAAATCACATTCTACAATTATAGAGAAACTGGATCGTTCACAACAAGTATGGACGAGGAAGATCATAGGCAATACCTGGCGAGGTATGTTAGTATCATAAGACAACTTAAAATTCCCCTCATGTAAACTAATGTTATTTTCCTTGCAATAATTGTGAAAGATTTTACAGATCGCCATGAGCAGACGTACTCCTCCATAGTAACCATCAGACTGGAGCCGATTAACCTACACAAACAGAACATACATTAACCCAATTCCACAGCAGCCCTCTAAAATCATCTCCCCTTTCTAACAAAGTTTAACAAAACCATCATCCATCCACACAATTACACAAGGAAAGTTACGGCACTGAATCAAAAATATCATTTCAAGATCCCAATTTAAGCTAACCACAATTAGATTAGAATCTATCCCAATTTGTCTAATTTCCAACCCAGGACTCAGATCTACGTCAAAAGCATGTATTCAGCTAAAATAAAATAAAAAATCAAGACGATCAACATCAGCTCTAAATGTAATTTACATCTAGCTAAATTTTCAATTAAACTTAGATTATCAACAAGATTTAAACCAAAAGCAGCAAATTCTAACAACTTTGGTACAATATGAAGAAACACCAACACCCAAGCTCAATTCAAACACAAGAATTCCCAGATCAAAGCCAAAACATGAAAAAAGGGAAGGATAGAGAAGAACCAAGTGAGGGAGAGAGTCGAATTGAACTAGATCATGGGCGGGGTGAGGAAGGATCATCAAATGATCGGAAGGCTGGAGTTTGACGGAAGCCCAGAAGTTTGCGAGGCTGAATGATATGGTGCGCCCGTAGTAGACGTCGCTCGGATTGCCCAACAAACCCACCCGAGCGTACGATCTGTGCTCGATTACTGCATTTTTATCACTCGCCATTTCTTGTCAACCTCAATTTTCAAACTCTCTCTACTATTTATGTGTGCGCTGAGCTTCACAAACAAATACACACTTTGAGTGCGTTTGACTCTTTTCTTCGCGGTGAGTTTGGCTCGTTAACATTATTTATTTTGTTTTATATATTTATTTTGATTCTAATATATCAAAAATTATTATTAATCTCATTAATTTTTCGAATTATATAAAAATCAAAATTTGATTTTTTTTATTCATTTATTTGAAGCGATAGAAAAATGGACAAATCAAAATTTGATTTTTAAGTATTTTATAAAATTAATGATGTCAATAATAAATTTTTGATGTATTAGAATCAAACTAAATATATAAAATAAAATAAATAATGCTAACGAAGAATAAATAAGCGCGGTGCTCACAGATGATGCTCATATAATAAAGTATGTAACATAACATTTATATATATATATATATATTTGACGTGTAACATAAATAAAGTCATTTTATTTGACGCCTACATACTAACTTAGGGGGAATTGATTAAATTAATAACGAAATACAGCTCTTGCAAAAATGATTCCCTTTTATAAAGTTCAAGTCATTTACAGAATTTAGTTTATATACGAATGCGTTACTCTAAAGAAAATGATAGAAAATCATGCCTTTGATTAGAATACTGGGTAATACTTAAATATTTGCACTTTTGATAAAAATGTTTGCATCTATTTTTTTAATGTAATTTCCCACTTTTCGTTTCACTTGGCCAATTACACTCCAAACTGACTATGTAAAAAATATTTCTTTGCTGTTTGTTCTTTTTCCTAATTCATGCTCGAAATGGTACGAGGGTCCAAAAATTATGATTTGGTTGTAAAGATCCTTTTAACTAATAGAATGATTAAAAATATTCTAATTATTAGTTTATTATAATTATTTATTATTAAATTATTAGGATTTTTATTAATTCATGTTTTTTGCTTTAGTTTATAGGCTTAGCCTATTTAGTTAGTCTATATAGTCATATCTTCATGTATTTTCTTGTTGGAATTTTGATATATAAAATTAGGATTTATTTCCCTCTTTTTTGTTCTTTTGGTATTCATCGTAGAATTAACAAAATTTCACTTTATCTGAGCTTTTTTTCGTTATTTTGTGAATCTTAATCAACAAAATAGATGTTTCATCAACTAGTATCTAGAGTCTTGCTACAGTCTTCCTTCGCGATGTAATTTTTTTTGCTACTTTAAACAACGATAATGCTCAATTTTTGATACAGTTGAAGAACCATCTAAGTCACCCGATGGCAAAATTCTAGATCTAGGAGGATCTACAAAAAAGGTTCCCAAAATGGGAACCTTTTTTTTTGTCTTCTAAAAATGGGAAAGTCGCATTTGGGAGATGCGACTTCACTAAAGTCGCATCTCCCAAACATGACTTCACTTAACTTAAGTGAAGTCATGTTTGGGATATGCGACTTTCACCCACCTGGCCGGGTGGCTTGATTTTTAGCTCCACCCGGTCGGGTGGCCTGAACAACGGTAACAGGAACCTCCACCCGGCCGGGTGGACACTTGTTTCGCTACCACCCGGCCGAGTGGTAGCCTCTGTCTCCCCAGAATGCTGCACCCGGCCGGGTAATGTGGCACGAGGTCTACCCAGCCGGGTGCCAGCCGCGGGTGTGTGTTTTTTAACCCATTTTCCTCCACTTTTTGTTAAGGAAAAACCACATCACGCATTCATCCGACCTGATAAATGATAGTATGATACTTGTGGATTAGATGGTTTTCTGTTCTCACATGCCGCTCCCTTTTCTGCAAACCAACTTGGAATTGGGAATCGAGGAAGAAGCAGACGATTTCTTGCCAAATATATTCTACACCAGAGCAACATCAGGTAGGAATGGATTTAGATCCTAGGTAAGTGTAGCTAAAGGTAAAACTGTTTGAGTCTTATATTTATTGCCTTTGCGTGGTGTAAAGATACCACTTTTTTTATGACCTTTTTTGTATAGTGTCATATCGTATGAAATTTTCCATTTTGCCAGTCTGGGTCTATTAGAAATCGTTGAATGAGTGAAATAAAATTGAAGCAGTCGGATATTTTTCAAATTTGTTTTTCTTACTCGTGAGAATTTTGATTGAGTATCAACTTTTTTAGCTCTGTTGTCTTCATTCTTCAAGTTTTGAAAGCTCAAAAACTGTCACATTTGTAAATTCAAAAGGCCAATTACAAAAGTTACTAATATTTGTTATTTTTATATTTTATTAGAATTTGTTCTAATAACATGCTAATTTTTAATTATACTAAAAACGCTGTTTAAATCAGAAAGGTCAATAGGCATAAAATGAAAGATATAATAATAAAAGGCCAAAATATAGTGAATATAGCATAACAGAAAGTGAAATTACGAAACAGAAAAAAGAAAACGAGGAAGGCAGAGCAGCAAAGTTGAGAAAATCTTGAGCTAGTAGGGTTAACGAGTAAAAACGAAAAAAATGAGTAGCACAAAAAATCTAGCCTATCAGCCGTCAGGAGGAGTTGCCAAGCAATAAAAACTCCCACTGACAAAAGGGGCAACCAACCATCTCTTTTCTTACCCCAAAATTAGTCACGCCACGCCACCTTCAAGCCCCAAACAAATATCCAAAAAAGAATTAAAAAAGATATTGAATCAGCAGCAAAATGTCAGAGACCCAATCTTTCTCATTTTTCCATTCAGGTGTACGTAACACCCAGCTTCTTTGCAAACTCGTCACCATCGCCAACGCCATCAAGGTATTCCTCTTCACCATTATCACCCCCGTACATATCAAAATCTGTCCCGCCACCTAGCTCAGAATTAAACTCCTCCCTCTGTTCATACACTTCCGACTCTTCATCCACCCAACTCTCAGCAATCGTACCATTTTCAGCTTTTAGTTTGCTGGCAAGGTGTTGTGAATTGTTGTAACATGCTGCCCTGCTCTCCTTTGCTCCAGTCTTTACCAAAACAGAAGGAACTGACTCATTCTTGGGCTCATACTGACCTTCCTCTTCATTATTATTTTCAATAACATCTTCACCCCCGGAAGAATTCCTAAGGTTGACAGTTCCTTCTTCTTTCTTCCGTTTCATAATCTCCTCTAGAGGCTTTGGCCCTTCAAAAGAAACAATGCTCCCATTTTGTTGAGGGGCATCAGACACCAAGTATTTTCTCTTACCAAGTTGCTGTTGATCCATGCTGTGATGTCCACTAGGTTCAGCGTTTTTTCTATTTTTTAACTCTGCTAGACTTTTTGGGCCAGCAAAATCATCATTATCGTCACTAGTCCTTCTGAAGTGCGGGCCTTTATGATTCTTCCATCCGTTAGTAGAAGCTACTTCTGCCCTTCCTATAATTCTGTCTTGGATACGTCCCTGGATGGAGGGGAGACGTGTCCTAACAGAAGACAGTCTACCATTGTCAGCTCGCACAATCATTTCCCTATCAATAAGAGATGATGATCTTCGTGGAAGCCTTATTCTTCCTTCAAGGCGATTGCTAAGAGAATCCTCATGCCGGGGAGCATATCTTTCATGCCTCTGCAGACCTTCGTGGCTATGATCATCGGCATGCTTGTCACGAACCTGCTCATGACGAGTTGCAGACCTCAAACCATGAGGCTTCTTGTTCCTCGTCAAACAATCTCGTAGATCTAATTCAGCCCTAGCATAAGGCCTCCTATTGTGACCTGCTAACATCCTCTCCGATGAAGCTCTGCTCCGCTCTAAACCATATTGACCCCTGGGGTACCCTTGTGACTCATAACCATGTATATACCTGTACCTATCATTGTCAGCTTCAGCAACCATATCATACTCAGTCAAATTATCGATATCATATTCGTTCCGTGCCTCATATTCCCTTGACATTCCATATTGGTCTTCACTGTGAAAAAAATCAGAATCTCTCCCCTCATCGTCAACAAGAACGTCAAACCCAGGTGAGGGTTCCCTTGAGACAACTCCTACATTCTTATTATCGGTCACCCCAGGGTCGTCCACCTGGTGAGTCTGTTTAACACGGATTACACGATTGATCATGTTTCCATTAGAAACAGGACAGCTATTATAGTCTCGAAGCTCATTGATGCATGATGTTTCAAGCATCCTCTTGTTTCTAGAAAGTTCATTTTTATGGACGTCAGGTTTCACTTCTCCTGCTGCTACTTGTTGATCTAGAGGACACTTGATAGGTTTGCCCTTATTTGTTGGTGGAAGAATCTTCTTTCCCAGCATAGAGATGTCAACCTTATTGAGATTTGAAGGTTCCGTCACAGATGCTCTTACAGGCACCACTGATGCTTTATTTCTCATGGAATTTGGTATGTGAGTAAAAGAACACCAATCACCTTTCAGACATAACCCACTTTGGAAAAATTTACAGGGCACCCCTTGTATGCTATTCGCATCCACAACCTGCACCGGAGTCATTGCGACTGTCTGGGATACAGGTTGAGCAGACCCTGAGGGTGTTGGTAGTTGTGTTCCAAGTAACCCATCAAGTGGCTGATGAAAAAAAGTTTAAAACTAGTTTCAGAAAATAATCCATGTCAACCTAATAATATGTCCTTTAATATTTTGTACTGTCTAAGCATAACATGAAGTGCTTATTTCGGAGTTAGACTCCCATCTGCACATATATCATATATGAACAATATATCATATCTATGATAAGATCTCAATCAACTCAGAACTTCAGGGTGATTATGTTATTTACAATCAACAGATGTAAATGACTAACCGGATGTCGAAATCCGCACTTTGGATTCAAGCAGTTAACATTTAACCAGAACCAACAGTCCCTTGGGTTTACCCTGGCGAAGTCACTGTGTCGGTACTCACACTCACTTCCCTGAAGAAATAAAACTAGGTTTAAACATTCATGAAAAGGGAGATCGGACATAAATGCTTTATGATAATAACTAATGATTTATAAAAACAACTAGCATAATACAATGCTAACAAGCAATCCCTCAACTTCCAGTCTGAATAAACTATTGAAACAGCTAATACAACAGATGGAATAAAACAAGAAAGGATTGATAGATGATGAGCAATTTAAACCAATTCAGGATCCTAATCATTTCCTAATAGATTGTAGTAGATACCTTTCTATCTACACTCGTTTCAAGATAAAAATCAAAAGGGAACATGAGTAGGATGACAAATAATAACTAACTTCATATATGTCAAAAAGATATTAGACGCAAGAGAAAATAAATTATCAAAAATATATAAGGTAGGGTTTGCTAACTAAAATTGGCAAGGACCTCCAAGAAAAACTAAACATGAATAAACAAATTAGTCAAGAATAGAAAAAACTCTTAATCTCTAAAGCTGTTTGAACCACCAGTAACAATTTAAGTCTTCACAACCAGAAAGAAAATATCAAATTGACAGGTTAAATTCAGAAAAGCCTTCAACACAAATATTACAAAAAAAATCGTCACTGGATCATGCTACGTCTGGAAACCAAAGAAAAGCTATTAAGGCAGAAGAGAGAGAGACACACACACACATACGAACAGATACATATCGTATTATTACTAAAACATGACAAAAAGGCGATAAAAAGTGAAAATGAAAAAAAGATACGACAAAAACCTTTTTGCAGGTTAAAGGAGAAGCGAGAAAGTAAACACAATCGGTGTTCTTCTTGAGCGCTTCTTCTTCGGCAGAAGGAGGTTGAGGTGCAGCGTCTCCAGCCATTCTCCCACCCTCAAGCTTCCCAGTTATCATTATTAACCAAAAAAAGGGGGAGAGAGAGAGAGAGAGAAAGAGAGAGAGATCTAGGGTTTAATTGGTGAGGCGGAAATTCTCATGCATGTCCGTTAGCTTCTTCCTTCAAAGCTGCAACAGATACAGTTATACAACCACACCAATGGGAAAGATGGAAGATAATGAGAGAGAAAGAGAGAGTAGCAGGGAGATCCCCTTTCATAAATTTGGGGGTTAGGATTTGGAGGTTATGAAAATTGGGTTTTCTATTCAAACTAGTATTTCCCATAAAATTTAATTTATGAGTTATATTGATAATCATTTAAATATTTGCCTCAAATATCCTTTACCATATAAGATATTACAGTTATTACTATCATATTTGATAGTATAATGTATCAAAATGTCATATATATTCAATTCATGAAATGTCTTTTAATTTTAAATTATGATTAATATAGCTTAATAATAAATTGATATTATGATATACTCACACATATATTTTATAATTTATAAAATATAGGGATGTCAGTCCAACCCGAACCTGCTGGGCTGTCCCGATTAGCCCGCTATTTTTTTAGGGTTAGGGTTGAATATTCATAGCCCGATAAGATTCCGGCCCGATTAGCCCATAACCCGAAACCCGATAGGCTGGCCCGGTGGGTTGGCTATAGATGCAACTATTATATATTCTTCCGCCTTGTTTGACAACTGATTTGACATTTC